>PITA01001850.1:0-179667 GCA_004023965.1 Spilogale gracilis | reverse complement strand
TAAGGTGCCTGGGTGGCTCAGTGGGTTAAAGCCTCTGCCTTCGGCTCAGGTCATGATCTCAGGGTCCTGGGATCAAGGCCCGCATTGGGCTGTCTGCTCAGTGGGGAGTCAACTTCCTCCTCTCTCTCTGCCTGCCTCTCTGCCTACTTGTGATCCCTCTCTCTGTCAAATATATAAATAAAATCTTTAAAAAAAAAAAGAAAGGCATGGTAACACTTGAATTTTATTTATTGAACAAGTTTATAGAATATAGTTTGCACAAGAATTCTGTCTCTTGTGGCATTAAGGGCCCACAATTAAGGCACAAATAAACAGAGCTTTCTTAGGAAGTAACAGGGAAAAAGACTTTGACAATGCCAGCAGACAGCAAATGAAGATAGAAACTATTTGGTTGACTCAGTCTGAACTAGGAGGCAGGAGGGAGCAGGGTGCATTTGGCACTTCCGTCTTCTCTTTAACTGGTCAGGAATTAAGGAAGAGAGTGTGAGCAGGTATAGACAGGATTTAGGTAAAACATTTCTAGTAAGGGAATCTAAAGTTTCTCCCATGGGCCAAAATGACCAATTCTGCATTGTTAATGGACAGCTTGACCTCTTCAGCCTAGGAATAAAAATTCTTCCTTGAGAGTCACTTGGTCCTTTTCAACATGCTTCAGGCAAATCCACCATAAATTACGTCAGGGATACAAGCATTAGTGATACATATATACATATACATACATATATACATATATATGCAAATATATATATTTGCATAAGCAATATTTTTAAAAAGACCTTCTTCTCTGGAAAACTCTTTCTTATATTCAGTCAACACTCCTTTGGTTACAAGTAACCATTTTCCTTCTCTTCCCAGTGAAAAGAAAATATAAACAAGATCAGCTGTCTCTTTCATAGTATTGTGGTCATATAATCATGTCCTGTCTCCCTCAGACTGTATAATCCCAGTTTTGTTAATATTTCCTCAAAGGTGTTGTTTTCCCGTTGTATAATCATATGTTAAAGGGATTCTCCTGATAGTTAAGTCCTCTTCATATCGAAGATCTCATACCTGGTCCAGGAGATTTTAGGAAAGTGCTAACTACCAAAAGCAGGATGTCGATTCAATTCATGACTCTAATTTCTGAGTTTTGCTCATTTGTGCTTTATCTG
Source organism: Spilogale gracilis (assembly GCA_004023965.1). NCBI lineage: Eukaryota > Metazoa > Chordata > Mammalia > Carnivora > Mephitidae > Spilogale > Spilogale gracilis. The sequence goes on along the minus strand of PITA01001850.1, from coordinate 178,516 downwards.
TCCTGATAAATTATCATGGGATCATTGCCACAATGTTCTCGGTACTCTCCCCAGGCTTAAACTCATAGCCTTTTCACATGTGGACATTCCTTTCCAGCTGTCTGAACCTCTTTTTCACAAACTGGGTGCTCACCATCATGCCAGTGGTATATCCTGTTCTTCTTAAGACCCTGTCACACCTGTCTGACAGGTTTGGGGCCCAGCAGGAAGGATGCAAAGAGCTACTCCTGGCCCCTTAAAGACCATTTCCTCTTCTATGTCTCTCTGAGCAGTTTCTTTGTCTTGGTGTTTAATCCAAAGCCCCTTCTTCTCAGTGGAAATCTTCTACTCTTCCTTGGGGACCCAGCTCAGATGTCATCTCATTAAACCCCAATGATGGATGACATGCTCCTTTCCACTTTCTACTCTTGCAGATGCCCTTAATGTCTAATCCCCAAGTGGAGGTCTAAGAGGGCAAGGCAAGGGAAGGCTTTATTTGATTTTTTCATATTCCCAGAAATTTACAGAATCCTTGGCACATAGTAAATGTTTATAAATGTTCACTGAATCAGTTAATTAATTAATGAAATATGAGAGTTTGGAAAGTATTGAAAGAATTGAAAGTCACTAATGTAGAGGTATGTTATAGTGCAGGATACCACAAGAGTGGCTCAGAGAGAGGAAAGAGCAGGTGGCCAAGAATCCAGCCCAAAGGAACCCTCAAGAGTATGTGTATGTGTATATACATGTGTGTACATGTGCATATCTGTGCACACACATGTGTACATGTGCACATGGCCATACACACACGTGTGGATGCATTGCATGTGCACATGTATGGGCATGTACGTGCACATGCATGTGTATGGGTGCACACATGCATGTGTGCATATGCATGCCCTCATGCCTGTGTGTGCATGCATGCATGTGTATATGCTCATGTATAGGTGTGCACACACATGCATGTGTGCATACATGTGGGTGCATATGCACAAGTGTGTATGCATGTTTGTGCTTATATCAGTGTGTATGTGCATATGTATGTAGAGTAGGGGAAGATGAGCTGGCCAAGAAAGTCATGGCCTTGTCAGAATACTTGGAGAAGCACTGCTCTGATGGTATCATTATTTTACTGATGTGAAGAAAAAGAGTTTCAAGGAGCATTTAAGAAATAAGATGTAAACCCTGAAACAGGGCTCTGCGTGTTTGAGCCCTGCCCACCCCTACAACGTAATATCGCACCTCTCCATGCACTGGCTTTCTTTCACGGCTAGCAGCATCCAGAGCTCCCTCCCGGCTCACAGGTCAGATGCTCACTGCCTCTGTACCCGCAAAGCCCCTCTGGTCCTGCTGTTCACAGAGGTCTCATTCTCCTCCTCTGAGGGCTTTGCTGAGATACCCCTCTACCCAAGCCTCCTCATCTCTCTTCCAGTAGGAGCTCCCACCTTCCTCTCCTTTTCAGCTACCTGCTTATTTCCTTCAGTGAACCAATTGGAATGTTAATGATTTTGTCCATGTATATGCATATTTTAATTTTCTATCTGTCCCCAGCACGTGAACTCCACTAAGGATGAGACTTAGTGAGAGAAGATAGAAAATCATAATCAGATACGGCAGATTTGGATCTAGTTCCCTCTCAGAGCTCTGTACTTGTTGGCAAGAGGAGATTTTTTTTTCTGCTCACTTCCCCTGTCACCACTGCCGGTTTCCCTGCAGAACCAGGAGCTGGCCACTCTCTATTCCCTCTTTTCGCTGGTTTTCCTCAGCTTCCCTCACCACATCTCCTCCAGGATAGGACCCTCTCAAATCCATCTGAAATAGAAATTAAGGCCTCCTTCCCCAAGGAGAGCTTTTTCACTGTGCCTTTTACTTCCCATTCTTGACTTTGTAGTAAAGCTAAGCTGTAGGGTGAAGATCTGAAGGCTGGTCCAGCCCCAGGAGATGCCTGCACAGAGGGGTGGCTGCAGTGCTATTTTGAGCTCTGGAAATGGCATAGTGGGTTGCATGGCTTCTCCTCAGCTGCTCTGCGGGGCGCATGTAAAATCTCCTCAAACAGTCCCTGTGTGCTTATAAAACCTCAGGTCACTGACAATTGTAGCACTCATTTGCTGTGGCCAATTTAGCACTAATAAGCTAAAACTGGGCTTCAGGGATTTGTTTCCATGGCATGTAAACTCCCTTTAGAAACACATTCCCCAAAAAGAGATTGCAACCTAATAGACTTTTTTTTTTCCTTTTCCTTTTTTGTAAACTGACTGGTAGCCCATTTTGGAAGCATCTCCCCATTAGCTGAATCAGGGCCTCCATCTCTGTCAGTGCCGATGCTCCACCAGGGGGCAGCCTGCCTACCATCTGACTGGGGAAGGGGGATGGAGGAGCTCCAGAGCCCCATGTTTCTCACTGTTTGTGGAATGCGGGGAGTGACCGTGTCTTGCTGGGCAAATCCAATTGCTTTCACATCTGTGCAGCAGACTTGGGTGCGTGCACACAGCTCAGGCGGCTGAGGGGCAAGCCCTGTGCCAGGGTACCCAGGTGGGTCTTCACGCTTTTGTCTCTGAGGCCCTCTGAGGGGCTGCCCCTCAAAGAAGCCCAGCTGAGGCACACCCATGGCTTCACAGATGGCTGACAGCCTCCCCCCAACTCCACCCTGCTGGGAATGAGCCCTCTTGGAAGTCAGGGATCATTCCCGTGGCTGTGGCTTCAAGTCAGAAGGAACTGCACCATTTGTGACTTGATTCCCAGTGAGTTAGAGGCAGGCACTCAGAGCATCGTACTCCCTTCTTCCTCTTCCCCGTAGGAGAGCTGATCCACTACCAGGCCTCACAGCTTCTATATGTTTGGAACAAAGCAGAAGAGGGCTCTTTCCCTACAAGCACAAGTGTACCTCTTTCCCAACAGATAAGCCACATGGGTTTCTGAGACCCTCTAGACTTCCATGGTTGCCAGCTTGAAGTTCCTCCGTGAAACACTGACAAGTCACATTTGCCCAGAATAAGAGGTCCCAGCGTTCCTCCCAGCCTCCTCAAGGCCTGGGGACACTGAAGGAAAAGCATGCTCGTTCCAACTAAAGCAACCACTTTGCCAGAAATCTGGCAGGCGCATGGCCTCTCCATCCCCAAGGACTGATTAGGGAGTGCAGTCGCCTAATTGTTTGTGATCTGCCAAACCCTGTTAGGAGTTTGCTTGTACTTTGAAAGTTCTGCCAAAAACTTCTCTCTAATTCTTGGCAGAGACACCCAGAGACACCTTTGGGGCCAACTTTCTTTCATTGCCTTCAGCTAAAATGCAAGCTGTCCTGGGAGTGACGGGGAAGTGGGGAGGGGTGTGGGTGGGGTGACCAAGGGAGAAGTTCCTGCTGAGAGCCAGCCCCACTGTCTCAGCTCCTCAGTTAGAAAATTGCCACTTTGCAGCCTGTATTTCATTATCTAGGAAAGGTGGCTGACAGACTCAAGGGTTCAGGCCAGGCCCTCAGACACCAGAAGCTGTGGGGGCAGTGGCCACTCATTCAAGGCACCATAGTGGCAGCAGGCATCCACTCTTCCTGGGTGGCTCTGGGCCTCTGGGGTAGGAGGCTGCCAGGAGATTGACAACTGCAATTTTCTTCCTAGAAGGAAGGTTTTAGTGCGTGCGTGTGTAGTGCATACACGTGTGTGGTGTAGAGGTGTATGAGAGGGAGAGAGGGAGGGAGAGAAGAGAGACAAGAGTGTGTGTCTGTGAGAGAGAGAAGAGAGAGAGAGAGAGAGAGAGAGAGAGAGAGAGATTGGTGATAATGTTGGTGTGTGGGTTGCCCTGATTCTTAACCAAACTGTTTCCCAACCCCCTAAATTTGATGTAAACTATACAGACTACACTGGAGTCAAATTATTGGCAGTGGACTAACCTTACCAGGTGTTTGGCCTCTATCTGGTCCGCGCTTCAGGCCCCCTCTCATTGCTCACAATTCTTATCCTCGCTGATTGGAAGAACCCCCACCATTTCCAAGACACAAGCTGCCTCCACCTCCTCTAATGAATGATAGCATGTACCGTATCCATTTATGCCCATCAAGGGCCCAGCTCACATCCTGGCTGCTGCTGAAAGGGAATTGGCAAATGAAACAAACACCTGGTGGCCAGATCCCCTGGCTGCCGTGTTCTCTCTGTGACCCAGCTGGGAGGTGGGCTTTCCATGGTTGCTGTGTGAGTGGAGAGATCCCCGCACAGAGAGGAAGGCCAAGTTGCCCCCAGGAGCTCAGGCTCTCTCCCTCTAATTCCCAATTGCCAGACTATCTTTGTAAGCAGTGTGCTCTCGTGTAATGGAAATAATGAGTCTAAGAATTTGGGAGGACTATATGTCATTAATTCCTTGGCTAGCAGTGTTAGCCAGGTAAACTATTTTCCACATTTTTGTCTCATTTTTCTCCAGTTTCTGCTCTATTCCTTTCCTGCTCATCTGTGAAGAATGGTGGCAGCAAACACTTTCTTATGAGAATGTGGTGAAAATGGATTATGTGGTTGGTGCATTTGGAATTCCGTAAAGGTAATGGGCTGCAAATCCAGACCTCATTGTAGGGAGACCAGAGAGACAGGTAAAATCTACTGCTGAGAGACAATGAATTTGCTGGGCGTTATGAAATGCTCATGAAATGAGGCCTGACTTCCTTAAGGCCCCTGGTTTTGGATGTTCTTCTATTTAAAGGGGGCCATTGGCCAAACGGTAAGAGCCAGCAAGGTGAAGGGTCGGCAGCATGGCACATGGCAATATTAAAGAATTGAGAGTGTTTATTCTGCAGAAGATGAGAGGAAGGCAGGCACCAGTGCTTGCGCTTCTGAAGGACTGCCATTTAGAAGAAAGATTGCAGTTGTTCTGAGTAGTCCTCAGTGGGGAGAGGCTGGAAGAAGCCAAAATTTGAAAACACCTAGAGGAGCATATTTCTAACCATTAGAATTTGCCTGATTGTCCAATCCAGTTTAAATGAAAATGAACTGAACATTGACTATACAAAGATGAATAAAACTTTGATGACCTATGATTCACCGATTTCCCATGTTTAATCTAAACCTCCCAATGATTATATTTAAATCACCACCTGTCGAACAAATAATCTCCATCTTTACTCCTCCAGTAAATTTGCTGGGATACTCTGCAGGCAGTGAAACCATTCTCAACACGTGGGTCCTGTCCATTCCTCTACTCTTCAGCTGGAATGCCTTTGCCCCTTTGGGGTATGATTGTTAGACTCTGCTTTAAAATCTTACTTTAACCCCAATGGGTTTTTTTATTTGCTCAATTACAGCCACTCTATAGCCATTCTGTTTAGAGCTGAGTGTATCTAGTTGCCACAGCATTGACTTGACTGTTTGGCTCTATTCTGAGTGTCACAGTGCTGAGGACATCTCCTGCCTGTCACTACCCCTACACAGAGAGGACCATCCATGAACTGTGACCTAGGTACATTCTGTAGGAACTGTGACATCCATCTGATGGCTAGGAGAATCTTTAGCCTTCTAGCCATCAGAGCCATAGCAAGATTTTTAGTTTCCAAAAGATTTCACAGACAGAGGTTGCAACATGAAGACCCCATGCTGGATTTCACCAGTTTTGATTGGATCTAAGTCCACTTAGAATGTTGGCGAAATGAGCTGATAAATCTGTGCAATCAATTTAAAGATTATGTATGTATGTATGTATGTATGTATGTATCTATTTATTTATTTGACAGAGAGAAACATAGCGAGAGAGGGAACACAAGCAGGGGGAGTGAAAGAGAAAGAAGCAGGCTTCCCGCTGAGCAGGGAGCCCAATGTGGGACTCGATCCCGGGTCTCCCGTATCAGGACCTGAGCTGAAGGCAGTCACTTAACCAACTGAGCCACCCAGGCACACCCCCTTTTTAAAAAAAGATCATTCATTTATTTATTTATTTATTTATTTATTTATTTATTTATTTAACAGAGAGAAACACAGCGAGAGAGTGAACCAAGCAGGGGGAGTAAGAGAGAAAGGAGCAGGCTTCCCACTGAGCAAGGTGTGCAATCAATTTAATACATAAATAATAAGATTGTGTGGAAATGAGAAATTGTTTTGGTTTGATCTGTTTAGATCATTCATTCAACACATACTTAGAGAATTCCTACTATGTTTCATGAGCTGGGGAGATTAAAAACATCATGAGATGTGGCAGATGCCTCAAAGAAGGGTTTGTGATATGGGCACTCCTGGAATTACTTTGAAGGTGTCATAACAGAATGGATACGAAAGCATTTTTTTTAAGTGTGAGGCAGTGCATAAGATAGGTCTTTTATGTGTCAGCAGGAAATCTAAACCACAAAGTATGGCATTTGTAACATTGCTGTGTTTCATTATAAGTGGCCTTAAGTCGAGTCACACGGAATTATTGGTATTTACTGCAATCATGTTGGACTTGTTGAGGGTTGAGGCTCCTAGTTTTCCTTTCCTAATATCATCACACCACAGGAGCATGGAAACTCACCTGCGCGTGTCTCTGAGACCATCACATCTTTCCCATTAGTCACCCTTCACTGCTTAAGCAGGTACGGGCCCAGGTGTCTTTCTGCATGCTCTCATCACTGGTTAGTTCTATGTCACTGAAAATGTGATGTCATTACCCAATCCCTCTTCTACACACTGTGTCCTTCTTCTCTAACCAGAGGGTGTTTCATTGGGTCTCTGCACATAAAATTTAAGTGAAGAAAACTGTAAACAGAAAGTCAATCAAATTGCGGCAGTATAGCTCTTAATGGGCAATATGCAATAATAACATTAAAACAAAGTGTTACCATAAAATGTAACGCTATTTTTAACCCTAATAATGCAGCCCTTCACTTAGGAGTGCGGCCAGGCGTCAGTAAGAATTCAGTCTGTCCTTGAGTGACCTCTGCTGGTGATTTGGGGACAAACTTGCATTTAAACCTTTGGATTAAAAAAGAATGCTGGGGGGGCACTTGAGTGGCTCAGTCATTAAGTGCCTGCCTTCGGCTCAGGTCATGATCCCAGAGTCCCAGGATCGAGCCCCACATTGGGTTCCCTGCTCGGTGGGAAGCCTGCTTCTCCCTCTCTCACTCCCCCTGCTTGTATTCCCTCTCTGGCTGTGTTTCTCTCTGTCAAAAAAATAAAATATTAAAAAAAAAAAAAAAAAGAATGCTAGGGAATTCTGAAATGATGGCCAAAGATGCAGTGGGAGGAACTTCCAAACACTTGTGTCCTCTTCCGGCACACTTGTTTGATCACTAACATGTGTGCTTTGGTACTGTGAGGATCATCTATTCCTTCCACAGCCCTGTGTGGGACTGTTCTTACCATGTCATAGAGGAAGAAAGTGACTGTCAGAGAGGTAAACAACCCATTGGGTCACCCAGCTAGTAGAGTAGTAGAAGCAGGCTTCCAGCTCAGGGCCTCCCATCCCCAAACCTGTGTTGGGAGTTCCCACCTGCCTCCAGGTACCTTCGCTGCCCCCACAGAGAGATGCCTGGGGCGGTAAATAAGGATGCACAAATAGGTTCTTACTCAGGGGGCTGCTTGGAAAAAGAAAGGTTTTATATAGCAAGATGTTACTTTCATCTTATTATCTCCATAATAAAACAAAAAATCTGCTCTTGTCCTCCTTTTGGCATGGCCCAGGAGCTGAGCCCTCATGTTTGCAAATGTGAATAGTTGTTCTTTACTACTTTCAGTCAGGGATTTTAGTTTCATTTCCATGATCCATTTGGGTGATGTTTTGGCGGATCATCTTAGTTGTACAGCTGTAGGTATGCATTTTAACCACTGTGAAATTTGTATCCTAAAAGCAAACACCCAGCCACTTTTCTGGGTACACTGATGTTTAGCATCTTGTCCTTGCTGGTCAGGATTTCGCAGCTAAGCAAAAGCAAGTTATAAATAGGAGGGAAAGGAAAAACCACCAGTATAACAGTTCCCCAGTGTGGGAGGAATGGGTGGTGGGGAAGAGAGGGGGAAATGGAATCACAGAAAAGGTGAAACCTAAGCCTCCGAGAAAAGCAGCCCTTCAGTAAGCAGAGAGAGGTGGAATGCACAGGTAAAGGGGAAGAGACAAGGAAACAGACAGAGGCAAAGGCAGGTGGCCTGCTTGGGAGGCTGGAATTAAAGCCCGTGGCTGGGGGTGGCAGGTTAGGTGGAGGTCAGTGGGGTGGGAAGGGGAGACTGAGGCCAGACTGCAGGAGGTAGAGAACCTGGCCAGGGAATTACCTTATTAAGAGGATGGCAGATCTTTACTTACTCATAACGTTTTTAAAAAGCATGGAAGCTTTCTTTGTGGGACGGGAGCTGGACCTAACATCGTCCTACAGCCCTTGGCCACACTGTGAATGTTAATTCAGATGTTTTAAAAGATGTCAAAGAGCCGTTTTAACACTACCTCCCATTATTCATTGATAGTATGTGCCAGCCACTGTACTCAGGACTTTACAGGCATTATCTCATTTTATTCTCCAGTTATTCTGTGAAGAAGATACTCTCACTCTCCTCATTTTATAGATGAGCAATTTTAATGTCCTGGAATGCACTCATGTGCCGTAGCCATATATGTGTCTAAGTTACAAGACGACAGTGTTGAAGTTCAGCTTTTCGTCATGCCATACCCCTCTCATTTATGAGGGTCATTTGATCTTCAGAGGTCTAAGAAAGCATCCTCTCCAGTATGGAGTGAATCTCCCTTTTCTATGTAGATACAACAATACAGGAAAAGGGTTAAATGTTGAACTGTGCATTTAGGACAGTATTAGGGCACTTAGGTTAACCCACCCAGTTTTCCGCTCCCGGCTCCCGCCCCCCCCCCGCCCCAAGATAAACGTTTGTTAGGAAAGAACTCACCTTTGTAAGGGCAAGGAACTTATAGCTGCCATTCTGAAAATTTCCAGATGGTGGCGCTACTTCACCAGTGATTCCATACCCTCTCCTCGTGTTTGATGGGTTTGGATGAAAAGCCAGTTCAGGAAAGCTTAACATGCCCATGATTTTCTAATCTATGATTTTATTAGGATCTATGATTTTTCACGAATAGATTTCATTAAGTAATACAAATCGGAATACATCGGAACTTAAAAAAATGAAACCCCTGTTTTCAACAACATTCAGCTAATTGTTAAGAACTGCCCTGAAGCAATCCATATAAATGAAAAACCTATCACAATTTGGGGTGAATTCTCTTTTTGGAAGTGGAGTGTCCTATAGAACAAAATTATAATGTTGGAACATAAGCAACAATACCAAACAAATATTTTGTAATTTAAATGTGGAAAGTCAACCCCCTCAGCCTAAGTATAAAATAAACTAATCTTTTAAAATCAGATGAAAACTTTGACAAAATGAAAGCTTTCTCTTCAGGTATATAGCCACAAACTTCACCAAGAGATATTTTTTTTCTTCGATTCTAGCCTTATCTTTCCCCCTGAAAGGTCTTTGCAGGGATATTTTAGTATTTGCCCTATTAGTGAAAGGGCCTGATTTGGGTCCTCATACATGTCTCCAGGCTAAACTGTTAAATATTTGACATTTCAGTATCACTCTTTTCTGAGGATCGTGTCTCTCCTTTGTTTTATTAGCAATACCCGGCATACCCGTGGCCCCAAAGAAGGGGCATTGCATTGTTTATTCTCTTGGAAGTAGCACTAAAGCATGATTTCCCTCCCCATACGAAGTTTCTAAACGTTTTTTCTGATTACTCAAAATTTTTAGTCTGTCCAGCTAAACCATATATTTTAAGAGACATTTTCAAACAAGTATGTTCAGGAACTCAAGTGTTCAGGGACAAAATACAGCCCTCCATGTAGTGTCTAGAAGTTCAGTTGCCTCCTAATAAATATGCAGCATGTAGAACTGCGGGCTTGGGAGGTCTGTTCGTATCTGTGGGAGTTAACAGCATAAATTCCAAGGGAATTCAGAGACGGACACTTAGAATAACACCAGTAAAGTTACACTGACTGCAGTATACTCAAAACAGCCTGTTTAATGTGGTGTGATTTTTATTAGGTAATGTGTTGCATGTTAAGCCAGAAAACAAAAAACAACTAAATAAGCAAAACTTGGGATAATCTTTGTAAACGTTTAATGGAAACAAAGCTGAGAAAACCACTCATCCAAATTGGATAACACGGAGATTTTGTGTAGGGTTTTCCCCATTTGTGCTCTGCACTCAGATAACTGATAAGAAACCCGCAGTCAGGTTTCTAGAACACCTTGTCTACTGCCCTTGACTGACACGCTCTTCCCATCCATGATGCACACGACTAATGCCAGCAGGACACTTGCTCTCTGCCAGGACCCCTTAGTGTCACCCTGGGAGCAGTCTGTATTTCTTGGTGAAGGTTATCTTGATTTACCCATGTCGTGGGTCAGCAGAAGAAAACCCAATGCATTAAAATGTCAGAGAGTGTCGGCCTGTGTGACTCGCCAGACTGGGGCTCTGCAGTGACTCTTGCTCTAATCACAAGTTCGGCAGCTACCAGGCTTTTGGATGAAATGAGGGGTGGCCTTGGTGGGCTATTTTGTCCTCATTGTCTCTGTCAGTAAAAAATAAAACACAGGACTATGCCCACCTCACTTGCTTTATCAACTGAGTCAAAGAACCCAAAGTGGGTCTTTGAGGAATGTATACAAAAATTCTTCTCTTTTATGTTCTCTCCATATTCAACTCCCCTTCATTAAAAGTGTCTAGATATCCTGAAACATCTCTTTCGTTTAATGGTAAGTATGTAAAATGTTTCCAATATTAATATTCTGCATCAAAACCATTGTTCCAGTGTCTTTTCTGGAAAAAAAAAAACCCTTGTAAACCTACCTCCCACGGGGGACATAAAATTAGGATATTGAGATTTGAAAAAATACATATATAGATAGTTAACTCTACAGCATTTATTAGTGAGATCTCTATTAGATAATTAAGGAGCCTCTAAGAAGTGGGTACATCTTTGTAGATACTTTGGTAGAGGTAAAGTGTATCATTTTGTGCTCTGTAATTCTTTTCTTTTAGAAAAATATTTTCTGGTAGTCAGAAAAGCACTATTTACTTTTCTAACATCCAGCTAATGCACATCATCCATAAGTGTAAGAAAAGTAACTATAAATGACCCCACTATGAGTGGTCAGGGGAACAGACATTTTTACTCTTAACTACGCTAAATGGAATTCATTATTAGTGAGATCATTATTTTGCCCTTTCAAAAGTAACATGATCACCTGGTATAATTGCTTAGGATGCAGTTATACCAAACAAAATATGCTGACAGTATATTAACATATGCAAAGTAGCCATGGTCCCAAAGCATAAAATTCGTGAAATCTTAAAATCTCTCCATGTTGCCTGCCTTAAAGAAAGTTTACATCAGATCTCTTAACTGCTGCTGTATTTTTCTCTTACAGCTTTCACTTAAATAACTAGGAATAGTCATCAGACAATAAATTCTTTGTGATATCCCTTCCAGTTTCCTTCAAGATGGAGTGCAGCTTGCCCCGGAGAAATTTAAAATGCTTTTGTTTGTTGTGGCTTAAATTGCCTCCTGATCCCCCCGCCCCCACTCCCCGTAGTTGCAGCTGATAATAGTAAGAAAAATTGAGACTGCTCTAGAGAATATACCATTTAAAAATATATTTCCACCACCCTAATTCCCTTTCGAAATAATGTTTCTGTTAGTGATTAAATAAGGAGTTTAAGAGTGGGTGTCACAGTATCTATAAATAAACTTGAGAACATGCATTATAAAGAGCCATATTTTTATGATCCCATCTCCACTAAACAAAACAATATTTTCTGGCACCTGTACACTCAATGTTTCATGTAGTTCTTATTATGGAATTTCCTTTCTCCTTTTGAGATTGAAGATAATTACTGAATGTGATAGAAACTTTATAGCCATTAAAAATAGAACAGAAAAATGTTACCAGACGGCAAGTTGTTTAAAATAAATATGAAACAGGACTTGAGTCCTATCTCAAACTCTGCCTTGCTTTGCTGGATCCCAAAAAGACATAGGTTTTTTTCCTCTTGATTCTTTAAAAAAAAGAAAAAGTTTTTTGCAGGCTTAGGAAAATGTGAGCAAACCATTGTTTAAGTTTGAATTTAGTAGGAAACCTGGCTATATGTAGTTGTTTTGTTTAAAATGACTGAATATTCGAATTTTCAAAAGGCTTGACCTGTCCTTGTCCTTTTCCAGTCAACTTGACTTGTGCTATTAGTGAAATTTGGGTTGGTTTAAGTAGAGGGAATGACACCTAGAAAATAATGGTGAAAATAATAGTCATGGGCCCCCTGAATGTTCTCATCCGTTGCGAATTATCAACTTCTTTATTTACTGGGTGAAAAGGGCGAGATTGGGAATGAAATCAGGTGTGTGGAGTATCTGAAGGTGCTTGTTCCACTTGAACTTGCTATGGCTTTCAGAAATCCTGGTCCTTACCTGGTTAGTGCCTGGACGGTGGAGACGGTAATGTGAGTGTACACAGACTATCCAACTGCACACAATGGTTTGCATGAATTATGTGCAGCTTTCTGTATACCAACCACATCTCAATAAAGCTAGAAAAAATTTCAGATATATTTTCCTTAAAGTTATCAAAAATGCCCAGATCTTTAAAAAAAAAAAAAAAAGTGATAGCATATGGTAAATCTGCAGAAATTTTTGTAGTTTAAATCTGAATCAGATCACCTTTGATCATCTCCAAATTCGTCCTTTTGTAGTTCAGAGATAAGGCCTTTCTTAAAGATTTCATGATAACACTGATTTTATTTTATTTTATTTATTTTATTTTATCTTATTTTATCAGTGTAAATATAACATATCCGCCAGTGCTTTTGTGGGATCACAGTCAACTTCAGAATTGCTATATGAAAAGAGGGTCCAGCTGCTGGTCAGATTTGAAAAGGTCAACTGTGTTCCTTTTCACCAGAGTCAATGAACCTGAGTCTATTAAGTTTCAAATTCGGAAAATACAGACCGAGCTGTCCTTTGCCAAACACAGAAATAACTTTAACTTTCTGCTTTTCTTAGACAGAAGTTCTTGAGCATTTACCTTGTGCCAAAAGTTTGCTGGGCAATTTAAATAAAACAGGTCATGAGACCCTTAAAAACTTGGAGGTAGAAAGTAAGTCTTCTTGTCTTATGGGTAAGGAAGCTGGTGGTTTAGGGGTCTAGTGCCTCGGTGACATGGTCAGTACTACACAGCTAATAAGGAGTCAGAACTCGAACTCAGGTTAAGGGTAACCCTTGTGCCAAAAGCTCTTCAGGTGACTTACCTGCATTTATCTCATTTGATCCTCAGTCCCAGTGATCTCCAGAGGTTCTCTTTTATTTCCATTTCACAGATAAGGAAAGGAAAGATCAGAAACTACTCCTGTGGGGCAAGGGGCATACCCAAGAGGCAGGGAGGCTGGAGGTAATAATGCTTGTCTCTGCACTCAGCGGCGTGCTCAGGGCCAAGCAGATCTTTGACTTCACACCCCCCGTTGCTGTGACCTTTCCTGAAATGTGACCCTTGCCATGGAATAGAGTGATGTGGGAACACTAGAGTCTTTCAGGGATAATTCTATAGGCTCCCAATTCAGGTCTCTACTCCCCAAACCTGGTTGTCAAAAGCCAGCCGCTGAGCTCGCGCACAGTTTGTGAAGTTTGGAACTCACAGGCAGGGGTGTTCTTGAGGACACTGGACCTGATTTTGCTTGCTGCTAAAGCTCATGGTCACCCACAGAGGGTGGGGCTGGGGCCCACCGGGTTGTGAAAGGGAAAATGGCCCTGGGAGTTCTGCTCAACGAGGACAGCAGAAGCAGATCCTTGGCAAAAAGAAAGACCTGGGAGTGAGAAGTGGGACGGGGGATTGTTTTTTGAATAATTATAGTGGCTTTCAAGAAAATGTTAGCATTTATCTTACCGCGACATTTGCCTCATTGAAGCTGAGCTGTTTTCCTCTTTTCAATGAGATATTGAGGGAGCTCTGAACTCTGTGGCAAATGTTAACTTTTTAATGAAAACCCTTGCACACTATGTCTCAGAGGCAGGGCCTGTGAGGGGCTGTTGTGGAAAGCAAGCTAAACGAACCGCTGCTCAAAATTCCAGGAGGTTAATAGGCAAATCAGCCTAGAAATGGGGAAACCAGCTGCAGTCTTCTCCTTCCCTGCTCTTCTCACAATTCAAGGCATCTGGGCACCATCTTAGTGCACAAATATCCCATTTTTCAACTTCTGGGGGGTTTTTGGCTAAAGGAGCCATTTGTTTTTTATTATTATTAATGGCATCCTCTTTCTGACAGGCTCCAGACAGCCTTGCCAGTTCAGGCCACTGAGGTGTGCAGGGAGGTGGGAATCATGATCTGATCCCTTCCCTGATGGAAGCTAAAAGGTCTGATAACCCCTTCATCCTGCTTCCTACCACCAGTCCGTGAATGGGACTAGAACACTATAGGGGATGAAAAGTCTGAGAGCTTTACATTATAATTGAAGATCTGAAAAACACCTCAAGGTGATCGAACCCATGGGTCCTCAGACTTTGCTACACAGCAGCATCACCTGGGAAATTTTTAAAAAACTGATTCTGGGTCCATCCCCCTCCCTCCCCTGAGATTCTGATCTAGTTGATTTGGGGCGCAGCCTGGTCATCGGAATTTGAAAGAGCTCTCCAGGGGATTTTAATGTGCAGCCAAGTCTGAGAACAATTGGTCCAACCCAAAGTGAATTCTGCAGCTCCATACAGTGATAGCTATATCTCTTTCCTAAACACCATTGATCACTCTCCATAGCACTCACCCCATCCTTCACCAACTCCTACTCCAAAACAAAAGCAAACACCAAACATCACTGGGATGAATGAAGTTAAAGATGTTTTTGTTTCCTTTGACCGCAGGATTTCTCCAAGTTTTGACTATAGTAACTCACATTTTTAATCCTCAAGAGGGTGTAGGGGAAGTAAGTACTCCCCCATGCATTGGGCTGAATCTGAATCCTGTTTTTCAGTGAATATTTATCCCTTTATGATTTTTAATTGTTTTACAACTAAAGAAAAATGAACAAAATAATGACCATGAAAGGTATTACTAAATTTCATGGAGGGGCTCAGGGAACTAGTGAATTAGTGATTCACAGATCTCTGATCTTTGGGAAATGCTGCTTCTGATCTAAGAGATGAATCCCTGTACTGGCAGGGTCACAGGCTTCCCGTGTACACAGTGTATGTGATACCCAGAGCAGGCCACTTTTAACACCTTGTCCTCTGTATAGCAAAATTACTTTCCATAATAAACAAGGATCATCAGTTATCATTATTTTGTTGTTGCTTTTTTCTTTAGTTGTAAAAACAGTTATAAATTTTAAAAGGATACATTTCAATTGAAAAAACATGATTCAAGTTCAATGAAATAGTTTATGATTAAACTAAACTTACCAAGTAAAAGTTTTACACTTCCCAATGCACATCATTTCACTCTTCTACATTTAACGTTTTTGTATTTATTTATTTGACAGAGAGAAACACAGCCAGAGAGGGAAAACAAGCAGGGGGAGTGAGAGAGGGAGAAGCAGGCTTCCCGCTGAGCAGGGAGCCCAATGTAGGCTCAATACCAGGACTCCGGGATCATGACCTGAGCTGAAGGCAGATGCTCAAAGGCTGAGCCACCCAGGCGCCCCACTCTTACACATTTTAAACAAATAAAAGCTCCCAGGTAATCACTTAGAACGACAGAACTGACCTAATCAAGTTCTGTTGGTAGTCTTCAGAATCACTTGCTATTGTTGTTTACTCCAAATCCCTATTCAGGTGTCTGTAGTGTCGTGGAGTTAAAGATACAGACTGAGATCAAATCACTACAAGTCGAAAGCACTATGATTATTACAAATATTTGAAGTGACAACAAATAGGTCACACATTCCAGGAACAATTCCATGTGCGTTGGAGCCCAAGTGTGGAACTGGGTGTTTTAAAAATTAATGCTCATGTAGAATACAGTTTATTAAAAGATAGGTAATAAAAGAGGTGCCAGTTTGATGTGTGTGTGTGATTTATTTGTGTATTTATTCACTAAAATCAATTGCTAAGAACTTAGACCAACAGAACATTTGAGAGGGAGGAGGAGCATTTTATCGCTAATCTTGCTGAGGATAGATGGAGGATGGTAACAAAAAAGTGGGCTGACTTTAGTCCATCTTCTTGTTGTTTGAAATTCACTATGGATGCTGCACCGCCTTATTCCTTACCCCTTGGGCAGACGCCTCACCCTGCTTCACCCTGTACATCTTCACCCTGTATATCTATATATCCAAAGTCATGAAGTCTGACAGCGGCAATTAGAACTAGAACCCAGGTCTCCTGATTCCCACATCAATACCTTTCTGTGTCCAACATGTTGTGAATAATACATTTATTTGCTTCTGAGAAGGCTTCAGAAACATTAGGTGAAACTTTCAAACACTCCATAATGAACAATAACAGCAGCACGATCGGAAATATAAGAATCAGCCAAAATGGCTGTTCATCCATTTGGTCCTGTGTGTATTGAGTTTCAAGTCATTTCAGCCCAGAGGTCCCAGTGACATGTGTCCCTTTAGAAAATAGAGATCGCTTTAGCTTTAATAAGAAGAAAATTGTTATTTCATTTTATTAACAAGAAGCTTGTATTATACTGAAAAATTCATTGTCTGTGTTCAGCTTGAATATTGTGTTCATTATGTTTCCTAATCTGTGTGATTACTACCTGTGTAATTCGGTGTCTGGCATTTGCTATCAGAATTCTTTCAGCCCATTATATTTCCCATCTTTTTTTTCTAATGGGGGATAAGATTGGGACGTGGAAAATTGCAACAGACTGCCTAAGGCGAATCGCAACCAGCTGGCAGCTGGATGGAGCGGCAAAAGATGCGAAGTTACATGGGGGAATCCGAGAAAGGTGGCCTACAGGTCTACGGTCTGCCGTGACAGCCCTAAACAGGAGATGGAATTGGCCAGTTTTCCAGTGTGGCGATTGGCCTTTCCCAGATAATCTCCAATAACCTGGATTGGCATTAGCCATTCAGTGGAATTATTAGGATAAAATATGTGGGGTGTAAGTGGGTAGCGTGCTAACAGATTGTTACTTAGCGTATCAGAGCTTAAAGTGGGTATTGAAACAAAACCAACACACTTGCAGCAATTATTTTTAAATAAGTATTAAGTCTATACATTCAAATCACAGAACAACAACAAAAAAGATGCAAACTGTCCTTTTCCCTCCATTTTAACTATGAGCAGCCATTTCATTTAACACATAATATGAGTCAGGTGGTATATCATAGCGGCAAGGGAGTGAGCATTGAAGCCAGATTTAGCTAGTTGTCATCCTTGGTCTGATCCATACCATAAGCAAATTAGAACTCATGTTTCCTTTATTAAAAGGATGACTCTAATCTCTACGTCATAGAGGTGTTATTAAATTACATTATAGTAAGCGCATATGATTATGTGTGAAATATGTCTGTCTATTCAGACCATGGATCTGCTCCTTAACAATGGATCAGAATTATTTAATTTTTATATCCTAGAGGCAAGCTGGACATCAGTTCCAGAGCATCTACTTGGCAGTACATTGCCTCACTGACATTGAAATAGAAATTTCCCAACATTTCCTGATCAGTATGGCAATCTGGGCAGGAGTGCAGCCTCTTGAATCATCTACAACTCAATTTAGACCTTGTTTTGCCTTTTCCCATTTATGACTTTGGGAAAGTTCCTCAATCTTTTGAGCCTAAGATTTTTCTCCCCTCTGTACAAAGAGAAGAATGATGATGTCTACCTTGTAGAGTTGCTACAAGGGTTAAATGAGTTAGTATGTGGGAATTGCTCAGCAAAGTGCCTCATGCATATTTGTTGATCTGGCTAAAATGATTCATCATTTTAGCACTATCATTTGTCTTTAATGCTGGGTTTTGTTTTTGTTTTTGTTTTTTAAATTCAATTAGCCAACATATAGTACAACATTAATTTCTGATGTAGTGTTCAATGATTCATTAATTGTGTGTAACACCCAGGGCTCATCACATTACATGCCCTACTTAATGCCCATCATCCAGTTACCCCATTCCCCACCCACCTCCCCTTCTGTATTTCTGTTTGTTTCCCAGTATCAAGAGTCTCAGGGTTTGTCTTCCTCTCTGATTTCTTCCCATTCAGTTTTTCCTTCCTTCCCCTTTGATCCTCTGTGCTATTTCTTATATTACACATATGAGTGAAACCATATGATATTTGTCTTTCTCTGATTAACTTATTTTGACTAGCATAATACCCTCCAGTTCCATCCACATTGATGTAAATGGTAGGTATTCATCCTTTCTGATGGCTGAGTAATATTCCATTATATATATGAAGTACATCTTTATCCATTCATCTGTTGATGTATATCTTGTCTCCTTTCACAGTTTGACTATTGTAGATATGGCTACTATGAATATTGGGGTGCAGGCCCCTTCTTTTCACTACATCTGTATCTTTGGGGTAAATACCCAGTAATATAATTGCTGGGTCATAGGGTAGCTCTAGTTTTAACTTCTTGAGGAACCTCCATACTATTTTCCAGAGTGGCTGCACTGGCTTGCATTCCCACCAACAGTGTAGAAGGGTTCCTCCTTCTCCACATCCTTACCAACATTTATTGTTTCCTGTCCTGTTAATTTTAGCCATTCTAATTGGTTTAAGGTGGTATCTCACTGTGGTTTTGATTTGTATTTCCCTGATGACAACTGAATGTGGAGCATTTTTTCATGTCTCTGTTGGCCACTTGTATGCCTTCTTTGGAGAAGTGTCTGTTCATGTCTTCTGCCCATTTCTTGACTGGATTATTTGGATTTTGGGTGTTGAGTTTGGTAAGTTTATTGGGTTTGGTGTTTTTTGTTTGTTTGTTTGTTTTGTTTTTTTAATGAACTGGTTTATCCCCTAGGGGTGGCCAAGGAGTGTCTCTTAATCCCGTTTAATTTGGCTGCTGGAATCTGAATAGTCCCTGGCATAAATGGCATTGGTAAGAATACCTGTGTTTTCTGTTCTTCATTTCTCATTTCCTATGCTTCCCCACATCTTTACTACCCTGTTCACCTTCTTCCTCTGCACATCCAGGATTTGTTTTCCAAGAGACCCAAGGTTCATAACAAATGTTGGAGAAACAAGAAGCATTACTTTTCTTCTACATCAAAATCAAAATTCCCCACTTGCTACCCCCATGACAACATGAACCCCTACAGAGCCAAGCCTGTTTGCACATAGGAGACCAGTTCTGGGGCCATCAGGTAAAGAGATGCTTCTGCCTGACCTTCATTGAGAGACCCCCATTAGCAGGACCTCCTCCCCTCCACGTGGGACCTTGCTCTGATCTCCCACTTTCTCCCCTCCTGAAGAAGGGGGTAGGAAGGGACATGTTCATGCTCTCTCCTAGAAGCTGACTTCCTTTCAGTGAGATTGTGAAAGGTCAGCCATGTGGCCCCTTCACTAATCTACAGCTCTCCTCCACCAAGGCCATACCCAGTCTAAGGAAAGGACCAAAATGAAGGCTTAGGAGAAGTTAGAGAGGATTTAAAATGGTGTGCTAGCACTTAGCAGCTGTGTGACTCTGAGCAGGCTCTATAACTTTCTGGGTTTCAGTTTCCATGACTGTAAAGTAGAGATAATAATGCCATGTACTTTCTAGGGCTGTTTAGAGTTTTCAATGAATAATGTATACCCATGTTTCTTGGTACATTGACTAGATACACAGAAGGAACTTGATCAATAGGCTTCCTTCCCTTTCATTCCATTCTGTCTATATTCTGTTTTTCACATGTTCATATTTCTGAGGTTGGCTTATAATCAATGATCTTTTAATCATTGGTACCTTACAATGAATATAGTGAAAACTATCATTTATTGATGGCCCTCTATTCATAAATTACAGTTCACCCTTAAACAATGCAGGGACTGGGGCACTGACCTCTGGAGTAGTTGAAAATTCACATTTAACTTTTGGGTCCCCATAAACTTAATTTGTAATCATATACTGTTGACCAGAAACCTTACTGAAACATCAACAAAGGATTAACACATATTTCATATGTTATATAAATTTTATGCTGTATTCTTACAATAAAGTAAGCTAGAGAAATGAGTATGTTATTTAAAAAACTATAAGGAAAAGAAAAGACAGGGGTGTCTGGGTGGCTCAGTCAGTTAAACATCAGACTGTTGGTTTCAGCTCAAGTCATGATCTTGTGATCAAGAGATCGAGCCTTGCATTGGGTGCTGTGCTCAGAGTGGAGTCTGCTTCAGATTCTCTCTCCCTCTCCCTCTTGCCCACTGCCTCTTTCTCTCTCTCTCTCTCTCAAATAAATAAATAAAAATATTTTAAAAGAATACATTTAAAGTAATGTACTATATTTATTTTTAAAAATCCACATACAAGTGGACTTGTGAAGTTCAAGGGTCAAACATACTTTTTACATATTATCTTATTTAATCATCCCAATAACCTCATGATGCAAGTATTATTCTGTTTTGTTGATGGAGATGCTGAGGTTCACGGCTAGTAAGAGGCAGAGCTCTGACTGACTGCAAAGCCAATGCTCTTCATGGTCCCCAATCACCCATGTCAGCATCACCAAAAATTGTAAAGCAAGGGAGAATTGTCTTTGCCATGCTCTTACCTGTCTCCCCTAGCAATTCTTCAATCTGATCACCTGAGGTTGAGGAGCTCATTGCAGCCACTCCATATGTTCCCCAAACATTCTTCATTTTCTGCTGTCAATCCAGTTGCATTAACCATATGCCCTGGAATCAACTGAACTGTCCCATGTGGTCATTACTAACGTAGCCAGTCAAGACTGAAAAAAACAATTAGCACAAATATTTATGTATCACTCTTTATGTTTCAAGCTCTGTTATGTGCATTTGTCATAAAACTCATTCAACCTCTTAACAACCCTGTAAGCTAGGCGCTGCTAATATCCCAGTTTTACAGATGAGGAACCGGAGCACAGAAAGGCTAAGTGACTTGTCCAGTCACACAGCTGGCAAGTGGGGAGTCAATATTATTTCCCCATGATCTGGCTTCAGAATCTTTACTCTGAAACTATTATCCAGACTGCTTTCTGTCTCTTCTGAAAAGAGGATTCCTGGAGGTAGAATATCTTAACCAAAGGTATTAATCTAAAGATGTAGTTTTCAGCCATGGGACAGGATGTAAGGGGTGGGGAATGTTCTCCAAAGCCATCATCTTGTATCTTAAGTGGCTTTCTGTAGCAAGGCTTTGCATACTTTAGACAGTGACATATCTGTTCTTATTGCTGAGGCATCTCACAAGACTAGGAGCATGTTCAGGGCAAGGACCATGTGTAGGTTATCTTTTTGCATCTCTGACACCTTACCCAGGGACACCTCTCTAGTCATACCCTACTTTAGGCCTTCATGGTTCTCTTCTGGATCACTGCAACCATATCCTAATAGTTGGCCCACCCCTCACATCTCACCAGCCCCGGCCTGAAAACATCCTGCTTGAAGCTTTTCACAAATGCTATTAAATTGTGAGGTCAGTCATATCACTCTCCTCAAACTCCTCACGGCCTATAAAAGTTTCTCCAATTGTGTTTCCCCGGACACTACTGCTATGAGAAATACTAAGGATTTCAGTGGAGAAAAAAATACTGTGGATAGTTTTTATGATGAAATTTGCCAATATTTGTAAAACTGTGCCTTAAGCTCATTTATATAGTTAGTATTATGCAATTACTTACCTTTAAGAAATATACATGCCAAGAATGTATGGAAGGCATATGAAAAATCCCATTACAATTATTCCAGGGGTTTAATCTAAGCCTAGGTACCTGGACAGCATTTATCTACTCAGAGTTGTATCAGATAGGATTTATGTGATGCTGGAAGATCTTTTATACAACTTGTCTTAAAATTTCAATATATGCTTGTGATTTAATCTAGTGAATGATATACATGAAAGTTGTTTAATAGAACTTTCTGTGATGTTAGAAATTTTTTATATATGTACTGTCCAATACAATAGCCATTAGCTATGCTTGGCTACTGAGCATTTGAAATGTGCATGATACAGCTGAGGAGTTAAATTTTTAATTTTACTTTATTTTACTTAATTTAAATAATTCTATGTGACTGATGATTGCCCTGTTGGACTCAATATTTGATCTTTTCTTGAAGAAACTGATTTAGTTGGGTGAACATTATTTGCTGTCTTCAACCGAGGCTGATATTCCCTTGGCAAACCAGCTTCATCCCATGTTATTTTCTGCTTTGTTTTAGTCATATTGAAGTCTTTTTTGTTATTCATACATACTGCGTTCTTTCTTTGCTGTTTTTCTTACTTCTCTCCTTGTTTTCTCCTCCCCCTACTCATCCTTGAGATTCAGCTCAGGTCTCTAAGTCAGCTGCCATTATAGTACTACTACTACTACTTCTTCTTCTTCTTCCTGTGAATATCCCCAGCTCTTAGCAGAATGTCTATTTAACGTTGTTGATAGTATTGTAATCTATATATGAAAGGTCTTTCTTTTGTGGCACTCTTTATAATGTAGAGTTTTTGTTGAGCATCTTTTTTAGATGAACAGCAGTAAAGTATTAGAAATTATAACGGTTCTCTTCCTCTGCCATTTCTCCTTAGTGCTATAGAGCAGAAGAGCTATGGTATACATAATGTGTTAGTTATCTATTAGTGTGTAACAAATTAGCAAATTAAAACAACAAACCTTTATGAGAGCAGTTTCTCTGGGTCAGGAATTTGAGAACAGCTTTGCTGAGTGGTTTTGGCTCACAGTTTCACATGAGGCTGCAGTCAGGCTATCAGTTGGGGCTGCCATCATCTGAAGGGTTGGCTGAGGAAAGATCCAGTTCCCAGCTCTTTTGTGTGGTTGTTGAAAGGCCTCAGCTGCTTGCTGACTGTTAACTGCAGAACTGGATCAGTCTCAAAGATCCCCATCTCTTGGTATCCATAGCCTTGTGCAGTCCCTCTCACATTGTATGAGGGTTGGTCTGTGTGGCCAATAGCATATGGCCAAAGGGATGGCATGCCATTCTGAGACACAGAAGACTATAGCTTCCTTCTTGGGTTCTCTCATTCTCTCTCTTCCTTGAATCACTTGCTCTAAGTAAAGCCAGCCTGCACATTATGAGGATAGTCAGGCAGCCTACTGAGGGGTCCCCATGACAAGGACTGCATAAGGCTATGGATGCCAAGAGATGGGGATCTTTGAGACTGACTACTATCTACCTTAATTGCACTATTGCAGTATGATTCTCATTTAAGGGTTACCAGGTCCAGTAATAATGGTGGAATCAATGAGTGAGACTGCTTCCCAGTGTTTCTTTGGGTACCAGGCCCTCAGTGACCAGTTCTGTCACAGAACCTTCTTGAGTGTGGACACAGATGGGAAACTCTCATGCAGAGGTAGAGCTGGACTCAGAACCCCATCTTTGTCATGACCAGGCAGTATAACCCTTCGTGGGTTCCCCTTGGCCAAAGTCAAGACTCTAGCTTTCTCGCCTATAAAATGGGTGTGCTAATACTTCTCTAGTCACCCAACGGGCTAGTCTGGATCCAAGGGGGAGAATTCATTCGAAATGCCTTGTTACTTGTTCAGTGTTTGACATGTGTGGTGAAACCGTGGTGGGCCTAATGCACTAATTCTGAAGACCACCCCTCCATCCCCCTCCTCATCACACCTGCTTTCTCACCATCATGTCCCTCTCCACAGGGCCACACGTTGCTTCTACTTTAACAAATCCAACCAGACCAGCTGTTTTCTTTTGGTATTTTTTTTATTGCTGCAAAAATTCCAAGGGCTGCAGGGGGAAAGCTGCTGAAAACAGCACAGGCCCTGGGCCTCACTTCAAAGCAGCTTTCATCATTCTTCACACACTGTTTTCAGGACCCTCGTCTGTTCTCTCCCAGGAACCAGATTCTCCTGGAGATTTTCCTCAGTGATATCACTATTTACAGAACTCTGGCACTGGACATCATGTTTATATCTGATTTGTACATGTCCACATGGCCCATAAAGTTTATAAGGGGGTTAGAGAGCTTTTCCTTGTTCATAAATCTTTCCCCTGCAGCCTCCCTCTAGGAGTGGGAAAGAAGAGGCAGGAATGAGAGAGAAAGGAGGCATGAGACTAAGGAAGAAAATGACTGGAAGCAAGAGGCTCTCCTCCTTGAGCTTCTTCCCATAATTTCCTTTCCTTGGGATCAGTTGGACAGTAGACCAGAGAGGGTACCTGTGAGGCCTGAAAGCCAGCTGCCATGGGCAGGCAAAGTACATTTTCCACATCTCCCTTTCATCGTCTGTGAAGCAGAGATAATAATAGGCCTACCCATGAAGTTGTTCTGTGGCTTCAACAAGTTGAGGGACTTAAAGTTTTTTAGCATGGGCGATAGATAATGGCAAAAATACAATACATTTTAATTGAAACAAGTCACAAGGATCTTCTGTGCAACACGTCTACTGCCCTGTCTCTGTGCCGCAGGCATCCCACGCTGATCACCTAGCTAGGTGAGTTGTTCTCTTGAGTTTTCTTACCCTAAAAACCTGGCTGCCCAGAACTTCTCCCTGCAGTGGGCAATCTGACACCCCCCTAAGCCCTCCCATAAACATTGCTATGGAAATAACTCTTTCCAGACATCCTTTTTGCATTTTTGAAGCTGAGATTTCTTTTGTTTCAAACTGGATGTATTATTGAGTACAACTCCATGGGTGACTATGTGAACACTTATGAATTTAGGAGAAAGCTTCTCAGAATTTGAAAATGAACATTTCGTACATACTTTCCCTTACCCCAACCCCGCTCAGAACAGGAAAGGTCTGCAGGCCAGTGGAGGTACACTGGAAGTATAATAGATCATAATAATTCATCACTGATCACATGAATTTCCTGGGCAGTTTCAACCAATTGGGGTTCAAGAAAGTCATTATAGGATGTGTCTACCCAGGCAAGGCAAAGGAGAAAAAATTGTGAAATTATTTTTGAATTGCCTCTATCAAAATAGGTAACTTGAAATAAAAGAAATTTGATTCCGAATTATTTACAGTTGTCTTGAGGATGTCTCATCTCTGAAATCTCAATGCCACTTCCCCAACCCCCCAGTTACCATTGTTCTCCTTGATGTAGCAAGAGTGATCTTGTGAAAATGTAAATCTGAGTGGTCTATTTATAAACCTCAATGACCTCGCATTGCTCTTAGGTTAAAAACAGAATAGCCAAATGTAGTCTTCTTGACTTGATCTTACTGAACCATGCCCACCTCCCCAGGCCCACTCCACAGCTCATCTGAGTTCCTTCCCACTCCCCTGCTTCCCATGCCATTCCCTGTCTGCCTTTCCTTGGTCTGCAACGCTTTCTCTTTCCTCCCTTTGTCTACTTAACTCCTACTCACCCTTCAGGGCTTCTCTCAAAGACCGCTTATTACAAGAAGGGTCCTTGACACCTTCTGCCCACCTAGACCACCTGGGATTTTCCAGTTACATGCTTTATTCAATATGGTAGCCCTCTCTACAATCGCAATTAAATGGTCTGTTGTGTGTTTATTTGTATGATGTCTGTCTCTCCTGCTAGAATATGCATTTGCTGAGAACAGGAGCTTTGTCCACCTTTTTCACCCTCACAGCATCTTCAACAGTGAGTGTGCTGAGCCAATTAGGTGCTTAAGAAGCACTTGTTCCCTGTGTCAATGGATATCCGCCCATTTTTCCATTTTGCATGGCCTTGATAAGCAGAATGTGGTCTACATCAAAATGTAGCCTGTTAAATGCAAAATCTCTAGATTGCCTAGAGTAATTGAATCAGAGCATTTTAGCAATTGAAAGGAAGTTGGATTTTATTAGTTCAACCCATTATTTTATAGATGAGGAAACTGGTAAGCAAGAAGGTGAGGATTACTCGACTATCTACTTGCAAAGTTGGGGCTAGAATATAGTTCTAAAAATCTCAATCACATGTACTTTCTACTGAGCTACTAATCCCCCCAAAGCCAAATAAATGCATAGTTCAGGTATTACTGTAATGGTGAATTGCCCATGTTCCCCTCCGCCCCCCACCATCACTTGGCCAGTTCTTGTCCCTCCCTGAGAAGACACAAGCCTTCCTTACATTATCACTCTCCCCTATTCTGATACCACGGGAGGGCCCTTCCTTTGAACTCTGTGTTGCCATGGAAACTGCTCCTTCAGGAACATCAACATCACTGCCCACAGTTGCCAATGCTGAGGTGGATGGCTGCCAAGCAAATCATAGGCAATTTTTTTGAGTCAAGAGGGCCGAAAGTCTCAGATCAAGTTCAAATTATTTGGAGGATGTGTGTGTCAGGGACACTTAGCATCAGTTCTGATGGGAAGGCAGATAAAAGCTTGATTTAGTACGAGGGTAGGGGAGGCACAGGGCAGCTCAGCCTCAGAGCTTGAAGAGCTCTTCCAGAAGCTCTTTGATGTGAAGGAGATGTTGGAAGTTGCGTAATTCTTGCAGGCGGTCCAGACACAAAGGCTGCTCAAACAATGCAAAGGGGCCAACTATGCTGAGCGTGCTTGTTTTGTCCTTCCTTTCTCCTCTGCTCTCCTCCTCTTCATCTTTCCCAATAAACCTGGATCCGATATGTCCCAAGGAGAGAGACATTAGTGTCACAGGAGTAAATTTACAAGGCTGTTGTACTTGGGTTGTCATAGTAGCTGTGAGGAGTTCTATATATTAAGAGAGGTGGTCAGCATGGCTATAGCGACTAATCAGGGGCAGCCTGAGGCGAGTTCTGATTGCTTGGGACGGAGATCTCCATCTCACAAGAGAGAAACAAATGCCTCACAAATTGGTCACATCCCATTTAGCTCATATTAATTTACATCACTGACCCCTAGGGCTAACAGGCAATATTTTCCTTCCTTTTGTTTCTTCTCCCCATCCCCCAAGTGACTTCCTCTTTTCTCTTCTCTTTCATCCAGTAGTGTCGGCCTGGCTGTTTCTAGTCTGCTCAGATTTTATTTTCCTATTTTGCTGTGGGGCTTGCCAACCCCCAAATCTTTTGCACTGTAAAACCCGTGCTACACATGCCCCTCGCAGCCTGCTTTCCATCAGCTTTGCTGAAATCAAGTTGCTGGATCAGTCCCGTGTGCTAGCAGGATAATAACTTTCCTTAGCAGGACAAAATGGTGCAGAGCTAGTGTTACCTTTTCTGCTTCAAAGGCTTGAGAGATTCCTTTAACCACAAAAATGAGAAGAGAACGTAATGGATATACAAGAGTCCCATGATGGCAATCTCCCTGCTGGAAATGTTCATGAATTACCTATAATTTACCTCAAAATGTACCATATGTTGGACTGCAAGATGCACTTTTCCTTTTTTTTACTTAAATGGACTGCTATTTAGAACACTTTTTTTTCCCTCTTGACATGGGAATAGATGTTGGGAATAGGTTGGGGGGAAGTACCCCACAGAAGTTTCACAAATTAAAGTAGGCACATGTTATCATCTGAGTGCTCTGTACAAGGGAAAGAAAATGGAATTAGGTGCATTTTCCCCCTAATACACTGTCAGCTCCATAGGGCCAGGGGGAGATTAAAGGCACTTTTGGAGGGGAGAAGGCAATGAAGCACCAATTCACCGGTTCCCTTCATGCATTTCATGCAAAGGGACAGAAATGACAGACCGCTCCATGGCTTGATTTATGAAGTCAGGAGACCTGAGAAGCAGCTCTGCCAAGACAGAGGGAGGCCCCACTTTCCATGTGCATCAAATGCCCCTTGCTTTCTGCCGTGTCCCAGGCAGATTTGCCATGTGCTCTCTCTTCCATGTGTACAATGATGGCTTATTAGTATGTATTTCTCAGACTGTCAGAACTTCTACTTCTTCAAATCGTTTGAACACCCTCAGAATCTTGGTTTCTTTTCCCTCTGAAGCTGAGCAGATGTAGAAGAGGAAGAGCCAACAATGGCAAACTTTATTTTCTACCCGAGCCATGGCCTTGTCACTAGCCCTGCCACATCTGCGTTTTTGAAGGGAAATGTCATAATATCGCTAATCAATAGGAAGAGTGACAGGCCCATTTGTCAAGAGCAAGCCAGCACTGCAGCTGTTGTCCTCCTTGGCATCTTTCTCTTGGGCCTTGCAAAGGGAGCCCAGGGATAGGCCCATCCTGTGTCTGGCACAGCCCCCTCCTTTGCTGGGGGACAATAGGAAGCCACTGGAGGGAAGAGAGCAGGTCATCTTGATGCTCTGTAGAAGCTAGGCAGAGTATAACGACAAGGGCTAGATAAGAAACGTGGAGTTTTGAACAGGGACATGCGAAAGCAACCTGGCATCCCGCAAGGGGAGAGGATCTGCTGGATCAGGAAGTCTGTCGACCCTTAATCCTGGGTGTGCAGCTGTTCATGTGTTTCTTTTGAGCTGCAGATGATTCTTGCTGGTCTGCTGGTCAGAGGGAGGAGCAGGTCATCTCAAAGGAGTGAGATGGGGGTGGGGGTGGCCTTGGGACTCAAACTTCATGACAGTTTTCATCTTTGCTGTGAAGGGAAATAAAACCAGAGGGTGGAAAATGGTGGCAGACCAGGCTATCATCCCTGCCCCACCACAGACTAGCTGCCCTGAGCTGATACAAACTCGGATGGGCAGGTCTCGCCACAGCAACCAGATCGGTCATGCACGGGGTCTGGGTGTGTGTGGAGGCGACAGGACTGAAGTGCCCTTTCCCACCTCGCCAAAATAATTTTTAAATTAGGAAATTAATCTTAATCAAGTCTTGTATCTCTGCCCTTCGTTGGCTCAGATTACTTGTTATGGCTTTTCATGCTTGGGGGGTCCCCAAGACTAGTAATTTAGTTTTATTGGTACAAGGGAGCAAATGCTGATATTAACAAGGGAGGCCTTAAAGAAACATTTATGGCATTTCCTGTCAACTTGCACCTCTCCTCTTTGCTTCTTCTTGCCCTTTAAGGAGAGGTGATACCATAGAAATTGTGTCTTTTTCATAAAGGCATGCCAGTTTGGGACATTAGTAAGTAAGTAATATCCAGTTTAAAGATAAAAGTAGTATTGCTCTTCTATTATCCGATATGTATATATAATTCAGAAAAATTTGAAAGCAAAAAGAGTATCAGGAAGGAGTATTTTGTTACTTACTTGTCCAACTCTGAGATTAGTGAATGAATATCAGTATGTTTGTAAGATTCCAAGCCCAAATGCCATTGATTAAAAAAAGACAAGGGATTTAAAATTCTGTAACATATTGTTATACACTGATTTGTGTCCCAACCCCCAAATTCATGTGTTGAAGTCTTAACCCCCAATATGACTATATCTGGAGATAAGATCTTTAGGAGGTAAAGTTAAGTGAGGTCCTAAGGGCAGGGGCTCTTACCTGATATGACTTTGGCCTCGTACGAAGAGGTAGAGATCTCTTTCCCTTTCCCTCCTTCACTCTGAGAATATAGCAAGAAGGCAGTCATCTGCAATGCAGAAAGAGGGCTCTCACCAGAAACTGAATTGGCTGGCATCTTAATATGGTTTTCTAGCCTCCAGAGCTGTGAGAAATAAATTTCTGTTGTTTAATCCACCCAATCTATGGTATTTTATTATGGTAGCCCGAGCTGATTAATTAACACACATTTTCCTCCAAAGTAAAGCACTCTTATAATAACATTCCAAGCACGGAAAGTTTGCAATTCCCATAGAGGCACAAATATAGGGTAACAGAATTGATTTAAAAAAAACATTAAAATCACCATATAAATGAACACAATACCCTAAATAGTAGTTTACCAGGAAGACCAGTGATGCTGCCTTTGATGGAAATATTTTTGGGGAGTCTCTTTAAGAATTCAGAGTCAGTAGCATAATCTTGAATGTCCTCAGTAGTACATGTCCTTGTTTCTAAGGGTGATTGAATTTCATTTTTATATTTCTGAGTCATTCAGAACAAGGCAGGGAATCAGGCTAGTAATCAGAAGTAGGTTACCGTGATTGAGTCAACAACAGGGTGTGCGTGTGCACTGATAAGGTTTCTGGGACTCACACCTATCTCAGATGATCATTCTGAAAGTGTAGCCTAAACTACATTTGGCCAGGGGAGCACTGGAGAGCAAGAGGCTGGCTTCTAGGGGAATGGACCCATGCTTGTGAGTATCTTGCTCTGGTATCTCAGGTGTGTTCAGGTTTATTTCATGGTCTTTGATCTTTACAACATCTTTGGGGGCAGATGTTTCCATCCATGGAAAGGCAGCCCTCCATTTATTGGGTAAACTCTGGTAAATTTGTTTAAGCAAAACAAAACCCTTATTGATATTGATAAAATGGCAACCGCACACAGATTCTGGAGCAAGTGAATGTAAGTCTCATGTCAGCCATTTATAGGCTTGCAGGTTGTGTGATCTTGGATCAGTCACATAAGTTCTGTGGCTCTTTCCCTCATTTGTAAAATGGGGTGTGGTGGAGTGCTAAATTAAATTAGATGAAATCATGCACATAAAACCCCCAGAACAATGTTGATATACGGTAGGCATTCTGTTCCTGTTAGTTCCCTACTCTTTTGCTTTTATATTTGGGGCTGAGTGCTAATGTCCAGAGGAACGCTGACACAGTAAATAATCAGTGTCAGCCTGATAATGACCTAGAGGCAGAATGGAAGGATCTTCTATCCTATCTGTAAGGTATCAAAGGGCAGGGCCTGATAGTTTGTACAAATGGTGCTGAATGACTTTTCTTTCTCCATATAAAATTTCTGTCTCCAATTATTTAAAGTCATCACTTGGCAGCTTTTTTCTTTTACCCACTCACCATGTTCCCACTTTTTCCCTTGCTTCCTGTTTGGGAAAACAGGATCAAGGTGGCCTTGCTTTGGGTCTGTGCACCCAGAGAATAGTTTTTAGGCCAGATTCCTCTCCTATTGTAGAGCTGACCGTGTTTTCTTCAAAGGACTATGTCCATGATTATGAGGTAAAGAGGTAGGAAATAAAGTGTTGATGAAGGCAACAAGGATGCCTAGGGACCATCCAGTTTGTTTTCTTTTTCTTTTTTTTTTTTTTTAAAGATTTTATTTATTTATTTGACAGAGAGAGAGAGAGAGAGAGAGAGAGAGAGAGAGAGAGAGAGAGAGAGACATCACAAGTAGGCAAAGAGGCAGGCAGAGAGAGAGAGGAGGAAGCAGGCTCCTGGCTGAGCAGAGAGCCCCATGTGGGCCTCGATCCCAGGACCCTGAGATCATGACCTGAGCCGAAGGCAGAGACTTAACCCACTGAGCCACCCAGGTGCCCCTGTTTTCTTTTTTTAAACACTCGCTTTCTTCTTTGGGTTTTGGTCTTCACACCAGGAAAATGTCCTATATCTTATTTTCTTCTGGATTATCAAAAATAGTGTATCAGCCTAAGACAATTAAAGGTACCGTCTGGGTTGTCCAATCATATGTCATGGAACTTTGGAACTTTGTGTAAGTGACTGCAGAGGACACAATGGCATATTGAGATCTTTGTGTGATAGAGAAGAAGAGTGGACATGACAACAACAGTTCCCTTTTAGGACCTGAAAGAATATTCTCAAGTGATAGCCTGTGCAAGTCATCCTTTCCCCTGGTAGAATTCTTACTCGAAAGCTAACCCTACTGCTGTGTCAAGGCAGTCACTGGGGAAAAGCTTAAGAATTTTTCTATGATGTGAATCCTTTCAGATTGGGAAATGAACTAAAGTTGCCAACTTTTTTTCATTCACACCATCCTCTCCAAACAACTGGAAAATATCATATAATCAGGCACTAGGTCAATCCATATAAAGAAGATCTGGCCTAGGGAAAGAAAGACAGGGATCCAATGTTCCACATGCTCTCTAATTTAATGAGGGAAAAATATCTGGGGCTTAAAGTTATATGGAAGGTGATGACATGGCACACCGGACAAGTATACACACATTTAAACTTTAGAGTCAGACAAAAATTTGAACCTCAGCACTACTGTAAGACACGTCATGACTGAGCCTCAGTCTCTGTGTACAGGAAAATAACACCTACCTATCTACTAGGACCCAGGCTGTCTCCATCAGGAAGGTGGGCTCTGTGCACTACTATTTTATAGTAATCATCTATCCCCATGGTGCCCACGTGGTTCAGTTGGTTAAGAGTCTGACCATTAATTTTCACTCAGGTCCTGATCTCAATGTCCTGAGATCAGCCCTGCCTCAGCCTCCACATTCAGTGGGGAGTCTGCTTGAGATTCTCTTGCTCCCCTTACCTTTTCCCCTTTCTCCTCTCCAAAGTCAATCAATCTTAAATCATTAAAATAATCATCCATTCCCTCTCAAGCTGACCAATAAAATGTAGGAAATTGATGAGGCAGTATTAAAACAGTAGATGCTGGTGTGCAGAGTCTGGAAGAAAACCTGACATATTTATGGATCTACTTTCACAAAATTCTTTAGAATACTTAGTTTTCAAAGAAGTGGGTTTGAATCTGTGGAACTAACATGTTGTAAGATTTGGTATTATTTGGAAACATGTAGTTTGCTTAAGAAACTGACAAAAAGAGATCTGTACTTGTTTTATTCTTAAGTGGAAAAAGTCCCTAACGTGCTTTTACTAGCAGACTTTTAAAGAATTAAGTTGAACTGGAGAAAATGAGCTGGCAAGTGAGAGAGATGCGGGGTTAGCCACAGGGTATGCTCTGGTCTTCCTCAGTAGGAAGACCAAGTTTGGTACTATTCAGTTGCTTACTGGGGTTCCCTATTCTTATATTCACATTTGCTACACTCCAGGGGGAAATACACAGTGGCCCTGAAGTAAGCGAGAGGGCTAGAGAGCTTATTAAAAGGATGTCCACTTCCCCTCAGGCCCTGTTTGTTCTTGGGCTAAGTGATCTCCCAAATGTTGGATCCCACAGCTGTTCACCCCCGCCCACTGCCACAGTTGACGCCCCCCACCCAGACATGTGACAGCCCAACTGGGCACCGTATTCTCCACTGGCTATTGGCATCTAGAAGTGGTTGGCTGAGGAGGTGAGAAATAAATCCTCAAACCTGATTCATCCAATTCTGCCGGTGTCCTTTTTTAGCTGTCCAAAGATTGTGCCAATGGTTTGCAAAATGCACATCTTATCATCTGGGGATCTTTTAAAAGTCCAATGCCAGGTCATACCACATACCATTTAAGTCAGCTGTCTGGGGCTGGGAGCCACGCATAAGTGTTTTTGGAAAAACCCTGGGTAATTCAGGGTACAGCAAAGCATGGGAACCATTGCACTGGGCTTTACAAACAAGAGATTACCTCAAGAAGCTCATGAATGTGTTTCAAGCACCTGATACATGGTAGATGTTTAATAAAAGAGAGCTCCATTTTCTATTAGTAAAAAAGTTAGGGGCTTCTGGGTGGCTCAGTTGGTTAAACAACTGCCTTTGGCTCAGGTCATGATCCCGGAGTCCCAGGATGGGGCCCCGCATCCGGCTCCCTGCTTGGTGAGAAGCCTGCCTCTCCCTCTCTCACTCCCCCTGCTTGTGTTCCCTCTCTAGCTGTATTTCTCTCTGTCAAATAAATAAATAAAAATCTTTTAAAAAAGTTTAATAATGATAATAATAACAATAAGCCCTTACACTTTAGGGCACTTTACAGTTTACTCTTATGTACACTATTTGTTCTCTCACTGTTCTGCCAGTAGATGAACAGGAGTATAAGAACACTATCTTTTCCATCTTAAAGATAAAGAAACAAAGGCTTAGAAATGGAAAGGGACCTTCCCAAGCACAGCCTGGCCTAGAGCTGGGTTTTCTGACACCTGGTCTAGTGTTCTTCCCAGCATGCAACACCACCTCTGATCTCAGTGAGCTTCTACCAGAGGAAGTGGGGTGGGGGTGGGGAGCCCCATCCATGCACGTAAATGTATTGAGAATGCAGAGTAAAAACAATCCAAATTACACCCAAAGCCAAATGAGGATCTATACCCAGGGTCAGCGTCTTAATGATGTAGCTGAATTGGAGGAGGTGGCCATCTCCTCCTCCTTCTTCCTGAACATAACCCATGGACCAGATAAGCAAGCACAACATGAGAAGCTGGGTAGATTAGAGAAGAAATCGCACCCTCCAGGTTCTGACCTGCTCCATCCATTTGCTGCACATGAGTGGAAGTACAAGTTAGGTCCACTATGGCCGCATGCTGGGGGTATGTAGGTCTAAAGAGCAGTGTTCCTGCATTCTGCCTAGATCCTCCCAGGGGGCTTAACAGTTAACCCTGCTCCCTTCCCCTGAATATGATAAATCTTTCTTCTCCTCTGTTGTGGAAGGAAAACTGTGGGAGTTGAGGGAGGGACTAGAGCATTAGTTTTCATATTATTTGCTCCCTTGCAGGATGAAATGGGACCAAGTAAATATAATGATGGGAGATAGGGTTCATTGTGCAGCAGGCAGAACACCAATCAGTGCGGTATAAATGATACTGGAAGAAGGAGTTGCAAGGGTGAGGCTCTGAAGAGAGGATGTTGTGTTCAGAGCGAGGCTGTGTGTGAAGGCGTAAGAGCTGACTGGGGTCTGAAGAAGAAGCAGGAGCCAAACAGGTGAAGTCTTCGGCAGAATATCTTCCGGTTCCCTGATCCAGAGTGTACAGAGTGGTTTTAGAATCTTAGGGATTGGTTTGAATAAATCTGATGTGGCGAAGAGATTACTGACTAGTCAGGCCCAGCTGAAAACACCTCTTTGAGGGGCAGTCATGGTAGCCCAGGATGGCAAGGGTTTGTGACAGGTGCAAACTGGCTAACCCAGCCCTTTTGAGCTATGCCGCTGTGTATTTGTTTCTGAAATGCTGGCAAGAATGAATGCTGAAACTTTAGGGAAAGAATTCATCAAATAACCATGTAGGGGCAATGTTGGCTTGAGACAGCAAGCCCTGGGCTTCAAGCTCATCCTTGATACTTATTATGTGTGTGACCTCAGACATGTGACATGTTCCCTGTATAGCACAATTTCCCCAGTAACATGTGGGTGACAGTAACATTTATTTCAAAATGTTGTTCTGAGGTTTAAATGAGATAAGGCATGCATGTGAAAAGTCTGGCTCCTCATGTACAGTGCGTGCTTAGTAAATGCAGTCATGTTCATTGCTGTTTTAATTATTATTACTAAGACCCTGAGATTTGTCCAGATGTGGAAATGTCTCTCAGTGATTTCTGAAGACCAGAACTGCCTAATTGTGGCCAAGATACTTGCCTTGGTTTGGTTTTTGTCATCTTTGGGTCTCCGATTTTTTTCTTTGACCTCTAAGAGATTTGTCACCTTCAATGAGAATTTGAAGCAGGCCTTTCCCCCTCTCTAAACATTCCATCCATCTTTCAAGTTCCATTTCAAATGCCATTTGGGGAAATTAGGAAACCCTTTATGGAGGAATTGTGTTCATCTCTTCCCTCTCAAATCCCACAGGTCTTTATAATTGTATTATGGCATTTATCATATTCTGTCTCATACTATTGTTTCATACCATTGGGCTCTTTCACCCCATAGTAACTTTCCTGAGGGTAGAAAGGAGAGTCCATTCATCTTAGAGACCCCCAGAGCATACAGAAGAGCATGTACACAGTACATGCTCAATAAATATTTGTTGAATTCAAATGACTAAAAATTTTCAGAAAGCCTGCTTTATAACCATTCATCTTTCCATTTGTCCATTGATCTTTCCAACTAGGAAGAATAATTGATGGAGATTACCATGAAGGAAGCTTAAACTTCATGAACCAAGGGTTAAGCAATTATTATTCCTGAGTCTTTTTTTAAAAAAGATTTTATTTATTTATTTGACAGAGAGTGGGAGAGAGAGTGAGAGAAAGCATAAGCAGGGAGAACAGCAGAGGGAGAGGAAGAAGCAGGCTCGCCACTGAGCAGGGAGCCTGAACCAGGCCTCAATCCTAGGACCCCGAGATTGTGACCTAAGCCAAAGGCAGATGCTTAACCCACTGAACCACTCAGGTGCCCCGATTCCTGAGTCTTTGACGTCATCTTTCATAGAGATGGAAATAAAATGCAGAGCAATAAAATCCTGGAGAAACTGCAGTCAACTGGCATTTGTGGGCCCCAGTCCTTCTACTGTGTTACCATGTGACCTTGAACAAGCACTGAGCCTCTCTGGGTCTCAGTTTCTCCATTTATAAAAAGTGGTTTTCCCATTTTACTTATCAATTTTTCTTTTTAGAAAGAGAGAGAGAAAGAGAGAGAGAGAGAGAGAGAGAGAGAGAGAGAGAACAAGAGCAGAGTGGGAGAAGGGGCAGAGGGAGAGGAAGAGAATCTTAAGTAGACTCCACACCCAGTGCAAAGCCCAAAGTGGGGCTCCATCTCACAACCTTGAGATCATGACCTAAGCCAAAAATCAAGAGTCAGATGCTTAACTGACTGAGCCACCCACATTCCCCTTTACTTATAAATTTATATCATTTCTGGCTTCTTTATTTAAACACAACGATGAGTTTTACTATTTTTCTTTAGATTCTCTTTTCCTCAAAACAATATTGAATAGATCAGAGGGTTGTTTTGTTTTGTTTTTTAATTACTCCTATATCCCTAGGACCTTGAACAATATCTGGGATCTAGTAGCTGCTCAACAAATACTTATTGAATAAACGAATGGACAATAACCACATGTAAACACAGTTTAGTAATGTTGTGATATAATGCTTAGGAATAGTTATGGACCTAGACTTCCAAAATTCCTGAGAGACTCACCTTTAGGTAGGATGCACAGAAGAGGCAGATATGGATAATAAGAACTGGGCTCTGCTTTACCTTTTTCTACATTGTGATTTAAGCTGCAATAAGGGACATTTTCTAGAGTAAGTTTATTTAAACCAGTGCAATTGATATTTTAGACAGGGCAATTTTTTAATTGTGTGCAAGTGTCCTGTATGACATAAGATGTTTACTGCCCCAAAAATGTCAGTATAAACCCCAGTCATTTGTGTCACCAGAAATTCTCCCACAAACACAAATATTTCTGAACACCCCTAGGAGCAGTGCCCACCTTCCCATGGAGAACCATTGATCTTTTTTGACTGGTTTAATCTATGGATGGAGATTGCTGCATGCCCTCTTATCTTTACTATAGGAATTTATAGTTTAGTGATGAGTTTGCCTTAGTATTGTTGGAATGACTGGCCACAATGAAAATTGTGGGCTCATGAAATGATCTGTCCTTTCTTCAATATGAGGAAAAAAACATTACTGGGAACTTGGTTTGCCCTCACCCTCCCATCTTGAAGAGAGGTGATGATCAAATACAAAGTGGGGAGCTCATGAAGAAGCTACAGGAATGTGAAGGTTAGAATTTCCATGAATATCAATATCTATTCTGAGACCTGACAACCTGAATTATAAAAACCTCTGTTGATGCAGATTACTGCTAAGTTTTAAGCTCAGATTTTCTTAATGTTGGAGATTTGTGGTTCACCTTATCTCAAGTTTTACTTCACGTTGCATCTTTTGCCATCCTAGTGGGACCTGAATATTAGGCATTAATGCTTCTTCCCTTGTTCTACTGTTTTTCCATGTGGAGGGGGATTTGTTAGTGTAACTTCTAGTTAGCTCTGTAGAGGAGGTCTAGGGTTGTCCCCATGAATGCTGGATAATTATATTTAATCCTGGGTAATTGTGTTTTGTTCAGTGTTAGGAAGCCTAATTGCCACAGGTATGGGCCACATTCTCTCCAGCTTCTGCATTATCAGTAGTTACAATGATGATTTGGTCCCTTTTGTCTTTTCACTTGGCTCAGAATTTGGGAGAATATGGATCTTCAAACCCCAACACCAGATATGAAGTTTTATTTTTCTGAGATTGCATCCATAAATACTCTGATTTATAAAAGCTTTAGGGTTGTCAATGCTAAAGAATTCTGTATGGCCTTGGCATTGTATTGGTTAGAGGTTCAGCTCCATGTTAGTGATTTAGAAAGGTTAACGTCTAAGGAGGTATGGTAGCAAGGTTCAGTAGTATCCATAGAGGTTATGGCTCCTCCATGTGTACGTGGTCCAAAATGGCTTTCCACCAAGTTTGCTGTCCCAGCATACATGAAGAAGGGAAAAAGGTGAGTTTGCCCTTCTCTTTGAGAGAGCAGTGTGCAAGTTGTCCACACCACCTCCACTCACATCCTATTGAACAGAACTTAATCATATAGCCATACTGCTGGTGAGGCAGCCTGGAAAATGTAGCTTTTATTCTAAAGACCATGCACTTAGGATAAAGTTGAATCACTGTGGGAAAAGGAGAATGGATATTGAGAGCTAATGGGCTCTGTGGCTGCCTCTGCCACAGAATCCTTGTCTTGAACTTCTAGATCAAGCCTTGAATTCCCCCAAGAATATCCCCAAGAGAGAGCCCTTTCCTCTTCCCAGAATCAAAGAGATATTGTTGTTAACTTTACAGGGGGTACTCAAGAAACTTTTGCTGGAGCCTCCTTTGCTCATCTTTAAGTGATTGGGTTTTCTGGGGGTCTTAAATTACTTTCTCTTTTTTATTATCTTTCCCTATATGGTCTCATCCTCTCTCATGATTTTAACTTCCATATGTAAGTAAATGGACCACATTTCACCCTTCTTTCTTGCTGTATCTCTATTACTTAGGTTTCCTTTTGGCTTAGATCAAGGTTTTACAACAAACCATGGGATAGGATGAGGTAGATAAGGAACCTAGGAAGCGAAATTAAGGAGACACTCACCCTCAGGGTCATGCATGTGGCTATCTCCATGGCCATAGTCTTAATACCCTTTCTCCTGTTGCTGAAATAACCTCCCCCCTCATTCTTGTTTTCAGATTTTGCCTAGTACAGTTTATGCCCATACTGCTGCCACCGTGCTCTTGCTAAAGTTCAGATTTGATCATGTCTCTCCCATACTTTAATAAAGCCCCTCCTCCCCTTTTGGCTTTTGATGGCTTATAGAATCATGTTCAAAATCCTTGGCCTGGCATACAAGGCCCTTCTACACTCCCTGCCCCATCATAAATAGTCATACTGTTCTACTTCCTTGTACCAATATTCATTCACTTCCAGGTCATTTGCCTTGATTCTTATTGTTTCTTTTTACCAGGAAGACACTCTCCTCTTTCTCTATCTGGAAAACACCTAGACAGCCTTTAATGATTCTCTGTGAATGTCACTTCTTCTGTGAAGCCTTCCCTGATCTTTCCAAGCAGAATGGATATTCCATAGGCCCTTGTGCATATTCCTATTATGGCCCTTATGACATTGTGTTCTACTTACGTTTTTAAATGTTTCCTCCAGAGACTTTGAGTTCCCAGAGGAAAGAAAGCATGCCTTATTTACCTCTGTGTCCCTTGTTCCTAGCACAGTGCTGTGTAGGAGTGATCAGTAAGTGCTTACTGCTGGCCTGGATAGATAAATGAATAACTCGCTGCTTGTGGAATCTATGGAATGAGTTCCAAGAGGACTGGTTGAGTAGATTTTTGTGTTTAAATGTTTACTCATGCCCATGTTGCAATTGCCCTGACATAAATGTGATCTAGTAAATTTGGCTAGTGGTGAATTTTGATTTGAATTCAGGTCTGAGGACATCCCCTGCTCATGGGCTTTTGTGTCTTATTTTTGTTTATGGTGGAATGTCTTGTTAATATTACGCAGATGCTAAAATCTTTCCTGAAACCCCTGTGGTTCTTGCCAAGTAGTGCCACCCGTTCTGCAGGGCTCATGCCAAAGAAGGAAAATAAACTTCTAAGCCAGCTTCCAACACAGAAACAGACAGTCCTGGTAAAGGTTTTAAAATATGAATTGTTGAACTGACTGCTTGGAAGAATCAGATATTTGGAGGTGACAGGAGAGATGATTCATGGCATGACTTCAGTGAGAACACAGTGCTTGGAACTCCCACTTGACTGCAGGCTCATGCGCTAAGACAGAGGGGCCATTAATCTGTCTTCACACCTCTTTCTCACCCAGAAGGAAAATTGTTTTGCCTAGCAAAAGAGGTGGCTCAGCCAAGGGGAGACACATTGGATTATGTTTCCTGAAGAATCTATGTTGTTATAGTGAAAAGACAGCAATAACTTGCCAAGGATTCCAGGGGAGAGCATAAGACCCCTCTAGTCCCACCATTCTGCTACTTTCAGTCATGGAAGAAATGTGATGAAATTTAATATGTGGTAGAGGGGCTCGGGTTACTCATATGCGGGGGTAGTGAGGTTTTTTTCCCTCTAAATTGGGAAATCTGCAATTTTTACACTGTCACAGAACAAATGGATTCATGACTGATGTTATACAACTTATGTAGCTGATTTCACACAATTTTCACAGTCGGTTCACATTTATGATAGTTAAAAGTTTTTTCTCCCACCCCGGGATTTATGAGGTGGAATGGAATTTGCCCACCCAAGGACCCCAATGCTATGTTTATATTCCCAAAGACCATTGTCTCTCCTTTACCCATTTTACCAAGGAGGAAACTGAGGCTGCCAATAGTTCAGTGACTTTATCCAAAGCTGACATGTAGCATAGTAAGAACCAAAGCCATGTTTCACAAGTCCTGGCCACAGGCATGTTTATTTGGATAGTTAAGATTCTGCATGAAAAGTGATATGATGCCCGCTTCTTGTTTTGTTTTGTTTTGTTTTCCCAAAAGAAATAGGAACATCTCTATTGCGTACTAGTGGTTCTGTCACCATTGCCCATTTTGCACTGTAGCTGCCCACACAGGAGAAGGAGAGAGTTGGGGGAAGTTCTGTTCATTGTCTGCAGATTGGTGGTTAAACCCTTCGGTGCATTCTCCAACTATAAGCCTACTGACTTACTTGGTGGGCTTGATCTCGTCCTAGCTAAGGTCTGAGAGCTTTTCATTTATCATCTAAAAAAGGAAACAGTTAAAAAAAAAGTACAAATTGTCTCAAATTCTGACCAGCAATAACCTGAATGTACACCCAAGCCCACCTCTCACTGATCACAGTGAGTTCTTTATTCTCTTTCTGTAGCATGGCTCCCTCAAAAGATCACATCCCAAGGCATCTCATAAGTCACATTCGCTAGAAGTACAACCTGAGGTAGTGATTCTTGAGCAACAGATTGATGGAGGGACTTGCTCACGGTGACATTTCTAAGAGAATGGGGGAGACAGTATAGGGCAGAACAAGCAAGACAATGATTGCAAAGTGGATTCAGTCGTCTCACCCCAGCCTGATCCCACAGGAGGCCTCAGAGTACGAATGGTTGTTCCATTTTGAGGGAAGCCGACTGGGCTTTCATATAACTATATGGGTCAGTTTGGGGTTGTAGTTGGTCTCAGGAAGGGGTGGTGCAGAACTTCCCAGGCGTCTCTAACCGTGCTGTCGAGCTGGCTGCTGGCAAATCACCGAAGCACGGGAGGTTGCAGCTGTGAGCTGTTAGCAACCAATTTGTACAGCAGCTGGGGGATGGGTGCCCCAGGAAAGGGGTGTGGACAGAGCACCGAGAGCAAGTACTAAGCATTGCTGTTGTTACTGCAAGGCCCTAAAGAAGAAAATAATTATAACTGCCCATAACAATGCAAGACAGGGCACCACCTCCATTCACGATAAAGCATCATTCACGGTTTTGTTTATTCCGCGCTGGCATAAAAGTCATAAACAAGACACTAAAAACAAAGAAAAACTAGAAACACCACCAATGGAGAAATATCTTAGAGCCATGTCTTCCTGGGAAAATACTTAAGTGTCTTGTAGAACCTTGACATGTGGGTAGAAGTGGAAGATTCGCGGTGGAATGGCCTCAGTTATAGGATTCCCCTGGCTTCTTTTTCTCTGTGATTCCTTCTGGCATTGACCACAGTGACCCTGCTCTTGACTCAAATCCTGGAAAAGGGCAACTTGGGGCTCGGGACCTGAGCAAAGAAGGCAGTCATTTTGGAACTACCGATTAACTGGGAGAATCTGCTCAAAACTCTCTTGCTTCAATGGCATTAGATGCAAGGTGGCTTTGGCTCTTTGGCAAAATATGGCATAAAGGACAAACTTCTGCCACAGGGTCCCCAAAGATGAAGAGAACCTGCGGTAGAGGACTTATGATAATGTGGAGGGCTGTGCCAGTCATCTTGTTGACACGGATTCATCTCATCTTCAAGTAACTATTTAAAGATAAATCATAGAGATGAGCAATATTTATTCAAGAGCACTTCAATTTATTTATTTATTTAAATCTTTCTTTATTAAGATGAGCGATAATATTGAAGCAATATTTATTGCTGTTCAACAATGTCCATACATAGTGCTCAGATCCAGCAACAATTTGGTAGTGTTTTTCTCACCTCCCCTCCTTTTTCGGATATAAAGTGAATTTTTAAAAAATCTATAAAGCAAGGAATAATACTATTTACTTTATAGGGGTGTCATGACAACTATAGTTGGTAATATTACTAATGTGATAAACTTTTGAATCTGTCACATTTACCTACTCAACTTAAATTTGCCAAAAATGTAGTTTATGTATTTTCTGTTACTAAAAAAGAACTCTCAACTTTATCCTGGGCCCCTATTCCTGCTGGTGATAAGGGAGAAGGTAGGAATGAGGAGGACATACTGCCACAATTCAAGCTTATTTGGTACCTTTTGGTCTAAAGCTGTCATTTTCAGGTGAAGATTCAGCCAATATGAGTACCAGCTGCCCACGGGACTGTTTTCCCCTCTCCAGGGCCCTTTCTCTTACCACTTCTCATAGTCCACACATGATACTAAGGTCTGGATGTCAATGGCTGTGTTCTGGAAAAAGGTGAGGGCTTCTTTGATAATGAGGCACGCTCCAAATTCCAAATAAAATGCAATTACATTTTTCTTGCATATTCAGTCGATCCATATAAAAAATATTCCTTAGGAGAGTGAGAAAGCACATACAGAGGTCCCATAATTCAGTTAGTGCAGCTTTTCTTTGACCCAGTTCTCTTAAACATCGGATTAATTTCTTGTGCAAACTGAATAATTTTCACAAGTCAATTACATACATTCCTTCAGCCCATCTGAGTGTAATGAAATAGCTTAATGGAATAAAACAATAACCCCAAGATGATGATGTTGGCCATTATTAAGTCTAACAATAGGAATTAGTTATGACAGCAGAGGGGATAATAGATGATTTAGAAAATAGATTTTAAAGTTCTTTTCTGTTGTGACTTCAGAGACATTTCAAGAGCTACAAGACTTTCTGAATGCTTTGAACAGGATTATTAATAACATGTTTTTTTCCTTAATTCTTTACATTTGGTTAGTCTATTACAAAACACTGTCTTGTACAGAATCTTGTTTCTTTCCTTTTTTTTATTTTTTTAAGATTTTTATGTATTTATTTGACGAGGGAAGCATAGCTAGAGGGGAAACACAAGTAGGGGGAGTGAGAGAGGGAGAACCAGGCTTCCCACCGAGCAGGGAACCCAATGTGGGGCTCGATCCTGGGACTCTGGGATCATGACCTGAGCCGAAGGCAGGCACTTAATGACTGAGCCACTCAGGTGCCCCAGAATCTTGTTTCTAATTTAACCAACACTTAGATAGAGCTTGCTATGTGCTGGGGCCCATTCTGAGCACTTCACACATACTAACTCATAGGATCCCCCACGCTGACTCTGCTCCCATACTCTGGTTGCTGTTTGACAAATGGAGAAACTGAATGTTAGAGAGAATAGGGAGCTTCCTGGCAGGGGAGCCTCCCAGCTATGAAGTAGCAGAGTGGGGATTTGGATCCAAACCACTTCCCGAGTCCCTGCTCTTCACCACGACACTATGCTATCTACCTCTCAGTCTCACAGCCACCCTGCAAACTGGGAATGTTTGGTTCTGTTTCCCTGTAGATAAAATACAGAATTAGAAATGAAGTTATTTGCCAAAAAAGCAGAGCTAGTTAGTATGTGTGAGAGCTGGAATTCAAACCCAAATCAGTACACATCTTGATGTGTCCTTTGAAGCAAATTTCTTTTTACT
The DNA here is from genome assembly GCA_004023965.1 of Spilogale gracilis. Taxonomy (NCBI): domain Eukaryota; kingdom Metazoa; phylum Chordata; class Mammalia; order Carnivora; family Mephitidae; genus Spilogale; species Spilogale gracilis. Next base: position 134,666 of record PITA01001850.1, on the reverse strand, counting down.
CCAAGTGTTATATTACAATTTCTAGAACTTTGGAACATTGAGTGAAAAATAATATATTACCTTTTAGAAAAAAACTGGGCAGAAAATTTGGAACGCCGATGAAAACACGTGTAGTTCTTTTAAGCTAGAAACACTTAACTTAGGAACATAGACTCAGAATGTTTGAGCTACAGGGGACTACATTGTCTCCTAGTCATGCTTATATTTACTCTGTGGAAGAAGTCCCCTGGGGAATTTCTAACAATGCAAGTTGTCAGGCTCCAACCCAGGAACTCTCAGGAAATCTCAGGTCAAGTTCAGGAATCTGAATTTTAACAGACATCCGCAGGTGGTTAATACTCATTTTTGAAATGAGGGATTCAAACACAGAAGAGTGAACTGACCTGCTCCAGTTTATAGAGATGCTAGGGCAATGTGCATGAAATGTGCCTTGATTTGTTCCTAAGATGACATATTTTATTTATGAAATTTGAAGATTAATTTATTCTCATAAAAATCAGAAACTCACTGATGGCATTTATTCTTAAGTGAATTTAAAATTTTCTTATAAATGGGCCCAAGAGCTACCAAATTTTACTGTTACTGAGGTTTTGCAGGTAAGTGCCAGCAGTCTCTCTCCCCTCCAAGTTTAGTTTGATTAATTATATCAACTCTAATGCATGAAATCAACTATATGCAAAATTACTCTAAAGGGACAGAATGGCTACCTAGAGATTTAGAGAGAGATAGGCTATGGCTGAATCAATAGCAGTAGCTCATGTAATAGAGAATATATCAACAGAATGACGGGGTCTGCATGGAATATAAAAAATGAGAATTAGAGATACAGAAAGGCTGGAAATAACTAGAACTATGTCATTAATGGAAAACCCTAGCCCATTTAAAGGTGGCTATTGACCCCTCCTGGTATGTCTATATAACCTTCAGCCCCATTCTCTGAGCCTTCCCCACCCACAGTGGTTGGTTCGGAAGCCCCATACTTGTGGTATACCACCTTGCCCACCAGACCAAAGTTGATTGGAGGGGTGAGCACTTGGCACAGAATTGGGGCAATCAGATTCTCCATCATAGAAACTTGTAATGGGCATTCAAAAGCTCTCATTAGTCTCTTCTATTTGCTTCATATGTAAACTCAGGAATTTCTGGAGCCAATATGGAGAAAGAGATGCCTTAAAGGGAAAGCTCAGAGAACACGAGATACGTCCTTGGCAATTTGGGAGCCTTGGACACTGGTTTCTGGGTCACACTGGAGGAATCTGAAGCACATGAGCTTAGCTGAAGAGAAGTATGGTAAGAGAATTAAGGGATGTAATTTGGGAAATAATAGCCCTCCCACAATTCTTGGGAGAAAAGGATGCACGTGTGTTGGCCAGGTGCGAAGTGGACTGTAGGAAAGTGAGAGCCAACATGGGGTTGTCTTATATCCAGTCCAAAAGGGCTACCCTGAGGTATGAATAGAAAATGGAAATAGCCTGCCAGCGGCTATAGTAGTTTTTTTAGGGCTGTTGTAACAAAGTACCACAAACTGGGTGGCTGAAAACAGCTGAAAGTTATTCCCTCACAGTTCTGGAAGCCAGGAGTCTGAAATTAAGCTGTTGGCAGGATCATGCTTCATCTGAAGCCTGTAGGAAAGGATCCTTCTTTGTCTCTTCCATAACTCTACTTTCTGCCTTCATTGTCACGTGGCCATTTTCCCTGCGTGCCTCTGTGTCCAAAGTTCTCTCTTCTTCTAAGGATGCCATTTAGATAATGGATTAAGAGTTCTCCCAACTCCAGTATGACCTCATTTTTTAAAAAATATTTTATTTATTTGACAGAGAGAAACACAGTTAGAGAGGGAACACAAGCAGGGGGAGTAAGAGAGGGAGAAGCAGGCTTCCCGCCGAGCAGGGAGCCCGATATGGGACTCAATCCCGGGGCTCCAGGATCATGACCTGAGCTGAAGGCAGTCGCTTAATGACTGAGCCACCCAGGTGCCTCCAGTATGACATCATCTTAACTTACCTGATTACATCTGCAATGACGCTGCTTCCAAACAGGGTCCCATTCTGAGGTTAGGAATTCAGTTTATCTTTTCAGGGAAACACAATCAACCCATCACAGGTCCGTAGGTGCTGAGGAGGGACTCTTCAGCAACAGGCAGAAGAGAGGCACTGTGTATGTATCTTTTGTTAAGGGAACTGAATGCAGACGGACTATTGCTTTTCTCTCCAACTCCACTGCCCATTGTGGTGGAGTGCTGGTACTCCACCGCCGCCTCACCTCCCATCAATAAAAACAACAAGCAGGCACCAAGTAGTGCTGTGCTACCATTCCGGGAAGAGTATGCCTGCTTCCCTTACCTCTCCTCCCTTTCCTTGCTCTAACACGGAAGGGTCAAACCTGCTACTAGAAGGAGAGCAACTCAAGGAGAGCAACTCAATGAGAGGAAACCTGCCTTTGACTTCAGGCTTCATGCCTGTGAGTGAGTGGAGACTGGGGGAGGGAAGAAGTCCCAGAGTATTGATTATTGTATGCATTGGACGTCTTCATTACCGAACTGAGACTGTTTTTCCTTGTGAACTGACTGTAGAACCTTTATATATTGCTTAGGAATGGCCAGAGAAGTCATTTGGCCTTTCTGAGTCTTGATCTAGGGGCAAGGGAAGAACCAGACAGATCCATGGAATTCATGCTTACAGCAAAAGAGAACGGTGAAAATAAAGGTTGATGCTTACAACCCATGAGCTATGCTTGCCCAGCATAATAGTTCCACATGGTTCTCATTTCAGTGAATAACTTTATATTCTTGCCTATATTTCAGCCTCCCCTGAACTTGGTTAATGTTTATTTTTACTCCATTAACTGATCAATATTTGATACATTGGCAAAAATCTGTTTTTAATTTATTTTGTTTGGTTTGGGTTTGCAAAACTAAGGAATAGTCAATAAACAGTGACTCATCTAATGTAACAGGATTTATATTTAGATGGTCTGTCAGTAGGTCTTGCCCTTCTGTCTTGCTGTTGGCCTCTTCAAGTCCCAACACTAAGTTGATAAATGTTCATTCACTTGATCATTCCTCCAGCAGGTACTGAACACCTGCTTTGTGCTACACACCATTTCAAGCTTCTGAGATATGGTGGAGAGCAGAGAAGACATTGTTCCTGCCCTCATGAATGGAATATTCTAATGGAGGGAGAAACTATAGCCAGATAGAAAACATGTCAGGTGGTAATATGGGAGCAATGTATTAAAACAAAGGGATTATGTATCTAGGATATCAGCCCTTTGTCTGAGTGTCATTTGCAAGTATCTTCACCCATTCCATGGGTTGCCTCTTTGTTTTGTTGACTGTTTCCTTTGCTGTGCAGAAGCTTTTTATTTTGATGAAGTCCCAAAAGTTCATTTTCGCTTTTGTCTCCTTTGCCTTTGGAGACGTGTCTTGAAAGAAGTTGCTATGGCCGATGTCAAAGAGGTTACTGCCTATGTTCTCTTCCAGGATTTTGATGGATTCCTGCCTCACGTTGAGGTCTTTCATCCATTTCGAGTTTGCCTTTGTGTGTGGTATAAGAGAATGGTCTAGCTTCATTCTTCTATACATAGCTGTCCAATTTTCCCAGCACCATTTATTGAAGAGACTGTCTTTTTTCCACTGGATATTTTTTCCCGCTTTGTCGAAGATGATTTGACCATAGATTTTTGAGTTCATATCTGGACTCTCTACTCTGTTCCATTGGTCTATTTGTCTGTTTTTGTGCCAGTACCATACTGTCTTGGTGATCACAGCTTTGTAATAAAGCCTGAATTCACGTAACGTGATGCCCCTAGCTTTGTTTTTCTTCTTCAACAATTCCTTAGCAATTCGGGATCTTTTTTGGTTCCATATAAATTTTAGGATTGTTTTTTCCAATGCTTTGAAAAATGTTGGTGGAATTTTGATCAGAATGACATTGAAAGTATAGATTTCTCTGAGCAGTATAGACATTTTAACAATGTTTATTTTTCCAATCCATGAGCATGGAATGCTCTTCCAGCAAACTCAACATCCAAAAAGAAGATGAACACATCAAAAAATGGGCAGGAGACATGAAGAGGCACTTCTCCATAGAAGATATACAAATGGCTAAGAGACACATGAAAAAATATTCATCATCACTAGCTACGAGGGAAATTCAAATCAAAACCACACTGACGTACCACCTTACATCAGTCAGAATGGCCAAAATTAATAAGACAGGAAACAACAAGTGTTGGAGAGGCTGTGGAGAAAGGGGAACCCTCTTACACTGTTGGTGGGAATGCAAATTGGTGCAGCCACTTTGGAAAATAGTGTGGATATTCCTTTAAAAATTAAAAATAGAGCTACCCTATGACCCTGCAATTGCACTACTGGGTTTTTATCCCAGTGATACAGATGTAGTGAAAAGAAGGGCCATATGTACCCCAATATTCATAGCAGCAATGGCCACAATCGCCAAACTGTGACAACAGCCAAGGTGCCCTTCAACAGATGAATGGATAAAGAAGATGTGGTACATAGATACCATGGAATACTGCGCCTCCATCAGAAAAGATGAATATCCAACTTTTGTAGCAACATGGACTGGATTGGAAGAGATTATGCTGAGTGAAATAAGCCAAGTAGAGAAAGTCAAGTATCACATGGTTTCACTTACATGTGGTACATAAGGGGTAATATAGAGGACTGTAGGAGAAGGAAAGGAAATGGGAAGTAGGGTAATCCGGGGAGGGAAACGAAACATGAGAGACTTTGGACTCAGAAACAAACTGAGGGTCTTGGAGGGAAGGGCGTGGGGAGATGGAAGAGCCTGGTGGTGGGTACTGAGGGCACGTATTGCATGGAGCACTGGGTGTGGGGCATAAACAATGAATCTTGGAACACTGAAAAAATAAAATTAAATAAAAAAAAACACAAAGAGATTATGATTTTTCAAGTCAATAGTAAGTGAAGCAGGTTAGAATACCATATATGAAGTTGAAAATACTCAAAGGCAAAAAAAATTTAAAAACCACCAGACTTATCAAGTGCAATATTTCCCACAAAGAATCAGATGTTCTTGGGCACCCAGGTGGCTCTGTTGGTTAAGTGGCTGCCTTCAGCTCAGGTCGTGATCACAGGGTCCTGGGATTGAGCCCCACATCAGGATCCCTGCTCAATGGAGAGCCTGCTTCTCCCTCTCCCTCTGCCTGCCACTCTGCCTACTTGTGCTCCCTCTCTTTCTCTGTCAAATAAATACATAAAATCTTTATAAAAAAATAAAAAAAATTTAAAAAGAATCTGATGTTCTCTTTTTATGAGCTACCATTTTTAGAAAGAAATGCTTGATTTTTAATCTTCCTGGATTTCTAGAATGCAACCACATGCCCAGAGGAAGATAAAGTCCAACTTTTGAATATTGATTAATATCTCTCTTATCGTTTCTCTGGTATCTCATTCTTACTCTGATTTCAAAAGTATTAGATGGAAGTTAGAGAGAGCCTGAAGAACACAGAAAAGCTAAAGAGGAAATAAAAATCATTTCTAATCCTACCTTACTTTATTTCCTGATTTCTGGTATTTCCAAATTTATACGCTCCTTCAGGGGTAAAGAAAGAAGAAGAAATTGCAAATGCATTGGAAATAAAACTGGTATTGGCTCAGGCACCTGGATGGCTCAGTGGATTAAGCATCTGCCTTTGATTCAGGTCATGATCCTGGGGTCCTGGGATCAAGCCCCACATTGGGATCCCTACTCAATGAAGAGTCTTCTTCTCCCTCTGTTGCTCCCCCTGCTTGTGTTCTGTCTCTCTCACTCTATCTCAAATAAATGAATAAAATCCTTCAAATAATTAGCAGAGGCTGTGAGTATGCAGAATCTTTATTATTCTGTGGAAGGAGATACAGGCACTAGAGCATTCTGGATATTTCTGGACTTCGGATGTTTTACACTGTGCTCTGTATGAAAATACCGTGTGTATTCATTGGCATTTTTAAAGAAATGTATTTTATGTATTTCTTTGAGAGAGAGTGTGGGGGCGGAGGGGCAGAGGGACAAGCAGACTGCTCATTGAGCAGGGAGCCCCTTCAAGGCTCCATCCCAGGATCCTGAGATCAGGACCTGAGCAGAAGCCAGTTGTTCAACCAACTAAGCCACTTTTTGTATTTTGAATTGTTACATCCTAATAGAACTGGAAGGATCTAAGTGTTTTTCATCCCCAAACAACAGGGCAAAGCATTAAAGATCTAAACCATCCCATGGACTTCAAGAACAATGAGAGTGGGGAGGAGGGTGTCACACCATAATTACAAAGAATATATGAGGAGGTTGAAAATTCAAACTAGCAGTTTGTAAACATCAGTTTATAGATTGGGAGCCTGAGGCTTAAGCTTCCAGGAGCTTGCTGAGGGTTCCAGGCTGGCTTCGACCAGGAGATGGATTGAGAGCTGCTTCAGCTTCTGATGGCTAATGATGTGCTTCATGCTGGTTATTAACTTCTAACTTAGTACTTAATTTAAGCTTTTTGTTTTCCTTTGAAACAGTAATCTTTTCTAGTTCATCTTGTAAGACGTTGGAGGACCAAAGTCTAGTCCGACTCAGATGTAATGACTTGTGGAAAGTTTCTTGCAGAGTCACTATTGTGTAGTTTCTAGAAATAACTTTGGGCCAGTAGAGTTAATTGATCCTGAACATGGGAAAATGACTTCCTGTCCACATTTCCTTCCTCAATATTCACACACACACACACACTCCTTTAGCTCTCTCTTTTCTTTCCTGTTTTCTAGAAAAACATTTTAAAAGCTGAAAAAATATTTTGGTGCTTTTGGATCAATTTTCCATTTGGCATAGCTCAGCAAATGGCCTACTATACCTGTTGGACCCTTGGAACACTCTTCTGAAATTCTGGACTTAAAAAAAGGTCTTACTACAAAGAAAGTGGCAAAGGCCTAAGTGGATGTTAGGAGCCTGAAGACAGAATTGAGAATCTGATATGAATAGCTTATGATAAAAGCAACCAAAATTGCTAATAAGACTAAAAATAATAATGCAAAGTATGGCAATTAGACAAAAATGATTTTAAAAGGAAGCGCCAGTCTTATTGTATTGAGTTGGCCTCCTATGACTGCAGCTGCTCTTTCTAGGTATGAAATATGCTTTTTTTAAGCTCTTGATATTCCTCATCTTCTCAGCAGTTTAATGAAAATTGAAAAGACAACACAGACTCTCAGGTGAGGTCAGCTGTATCTCTCTCCTCTCTCCTTCCCACTCCATTCTTGGCCAGTCCAGGACAGTATTAGGATATTTTATTCGATTTTCTTTCTCTCCAAGCAATGCATTATGTACTATCAAGTGATGTTTCATAATCAATTCTTGATCTCTCCTGGAGGTCAGTCAATGACACCATCTAAATTGTCATCTCATTTCTGTCCTTAAAGAGAATCCATCTATTTCCTTTGAGCACGTAGAGATTTCAGACACAGGTAAGATACTAAACCATTCATGAAAAAGATGACATTTTTTCTCATCAAGACTGTCAGACTTTGCTTTTATGGGAAGATGGACTTAGTTATTAAAGGTGTCTCTTTCATTTAAAGTTCCAGTTAATATGCTGTTAACTTATCTCACCTCTTCACTGTGAGTCTTGTACATATCTCTTAGTTACATTTATTTTGGGAGTAGAGGATGTGGATGGAGGAGGAAGGAAGCTGGGGACTCAGATATGGAGAAACAGAGACTTACAGTCAGAATTCTGAGGTTCAGATCAGAAGAAGCTGTAAATTGCTGTATATTGCCACTGCACAAGAGATAGGAGGTAGATATATTGTGAGTACCCTCAAGAAGATTAATAGGATAAGAGTAAAACCATAAGCGGCAAAATTTTGAAATCGTGTGACGGTTGGGAGCCGCCCCAGCTAGCAAGCTGACGGAGTCACTGTGGGGAAGATGGCGGAGCAGGCCTCCAGCGTGTGACTCAGGGATCGAGGGGATCCTTTAAAAGTAAAAAGTTTGAAATACTAACATACCTACCGTTGGTGCTCATGATCAAAGTGTCTTCTTTTCACATGCACTGTGGTTATGTAAAGTTTTATTTCTCCTGCAGATCCTGAATTTTTCAGAGCCAGACTCAAGTGTTATTTTCAGAAGGTTTGGCAAAAACTTCAACAGCCGTTGCATCTTTCTGAATGCTTTTGTTTCCAATCAGCTGGGGGCCATTTTTAGCTTTTCAAATTAATAATTTGAAAAAGATGCAATGACTATCCATAACGACTTTATCTTGTCTGCAGAAATAATTCAAAACAGCAGTTGCTACACACACGTTGGTCTCATTAAGTGAGATTTTGATGCAAGAGCACAGGTACTGGTGTCAGCGCTGCTGTTGGGTAACTACTTAACTGTGGAAATAATGGCAGAGCAGAAGGTGTGAGAAAGCATTAACACTGATGGTTATTCTGCTGGGGGTTTAGCGTCTCCACTTGATCTTCCCGTTCTCTTCCAATTGGGGCAATGTACTGCACTTAAGCAAAGTTCCTCAGGGGTTGCAAGAAATGTAATTGCATTTTTTTTTTAAAGTAAGGAATTTGCTTTAAAGAACAGTCTAAGGTATTTATGAAGATCTTCATAGCGACCCTGATTTTACTCCATTGTCAGTTCTGTCTCTTTGTTAAAATGCCCCCATGAATGTTTTTTTTTAAAGATTGTATTTATTTATTTGGCAGAGAGAAACTCAGCTAGAGAGGGAACACAAGCAGGGGGAATGAGAGAGGGAGAAGCAGGCTTCGCACCGAGCAGGGAGCCCGATGTGGGGCTCGATCCCCGAACTCTGGGATCATGACCTGAGATGAAGGCAGACACGTAGGGACTGAGCCACCTAGGTGCCCCAAGGATGGTTTTGATATGCAAATAATGAAAAGGCAAAAAGCCAACAAAACGACCACACTCCAACCAAGTAAAAATCTTATAAATTATCTGGTAAGAAATACATTTCTTTGGTGAACCTTTTCTGATTTTAGTTACATGTAGAATGTCTCTTAACCAACCCACTGTATTAGATACAAGGCAATGATTTGATGGTCTGAGAAAATGTACAGTAAGGTATATCCATGGGGGTTATGGGAAGATCTGAAGGTCTCACTAAGACCCACATTAAGCCCAGGAGGAATTCCCAATACTTCATGCACATTTCAAAGCAGCTAGAAGCTCTAGATTTCCAGTGCCCTGAGTTATGACTGATCCCACAGGCATAACCCTTATCCTGTTTATGTAGACAATCAATGGGGAAAGCCATTCTTGTTTTCAATTTAATTCCACATAGCCTGAATCCTGCCACTCTCTCTTTGACCTGTTCTTTGAATACTGAAATGCAGAGGCAGCAACAACAGACCTTGAGTGGGACAGAAAAGTCAGCATCAAAAAGAAAAAAGGCAGGGTGGCAGGTGGTGGTGGGGGGTGGCTGTCTGAAGAAAAATTTCCCTGATGGAAACTGTCTTATGAAATATTGACAGTGTTGGTTGTGGTCTTGACCATTTTTTCAATGTTTTCTTTTCTTGTGATAAAATATGCATAACGTAATATTTAGCGTTTTGACCATCTTTAAGTGTAGAGTTCGGTCGCATTAAGTATATTCACATGATCGGACCACGACCACTACCATCCACCTCCAGAACTTTCTCATCTACCCCAGCTGAAACCCTGTACCGGTCAAATGATAACTCCCCAGTGCTCCCTGCCCCTGGCAACCACCCTCCCACTCTCTGTCCCAGTGATACTTGACTCATCTCGACAGTGCTGCCAACTCCTCAGTATTCCTTGAGTTTGGGAACTTTTTTTGTTTATTTTTAAAACCCATCAGAGAAAATGCACAGCAGCTGGGGAAGGCAGGACCTCCAGGGATCCATTTGAAAGAATGATTATGCCAATAATAAAGCTTGTAGAAAGGGGCTATCATCCCTGAAGGACGCAGGCCTTTGCCTAGGCTATGCCAAACTTAGGGCAACGTTTCTGCTTTGAAATGGCGGGTGACAGCACATTTGGGCTGCAAATGGGGGAGGAATTCAATCTCCTGTGCCCCCAGAAAGCCAGCACAAGGAAATGGATGTCTCTCAGATCTGACACAGTTATTATTCAGAGAGGAAGCATTTTGTTTCGGAGTCATTGTGACTCGAGTATCACAGGGCCAATTGGCCCATTTGTCTTGGTTTATCTAATTACCAGACCAAGGTGTAGATTTGGAATGGTTTAAAACCTAGAAATGAAGCTTTCACGGGCCTTGAACTGGATGTGGTCCCAGTTCTGTGGATGAAATGCAACGTTTTCACCATTCTGTCCTCTCCAGTCCTCCCCAGTGCCCCCATCTCCAGGAGAAAAACAAAATCAAGACTAATAGCCAGCCTGGAAAGGTCTGACCCTAGGAAAAATGCTCTGCTTTTAGTGGCAGAAAACGGCCATTTTTTATCTCAATATCTGAATTATCTCAATAATTATTTCAATTCACCATTTCCCCATGCCTGTGTGGACACAACCTAAAGGTGAATTATACCTCTAGTCCCAAGGATGTCATTCTGGAAAGTCTTGCTTATTATATATATAAAATTTTAACAAGTGTGCAGAGTTTACATAGGAGAAGAAATAAGCACACAGGGACATGGATTTCCTGCAAAGAAAAAAAAAGCCAACTCTAAGAACATTAGTCTATCAGTCCCACTTAAACATGCAGTAAACCATTTGTAGATGCTCTTTAGGGGAAGTTCTCACTAACTCAGAGGGCATGAGTTCCCCTGTACATGCCAACTTCTGTTCCCATGTGTAGTACTGGGAACATTCTATAAGGGTTCTAGGGAGATTTCTTTTAGGATGTGAGAACAGCTGAAGATACGGTTTCTTTTTACATATGGATATCGCTAAACACTTGGGGGCTATTAAAGGAAAAAAAACACATCATAAAAATGAAAGACTTTGGTAGGTTGTTTGATGTTGCATATTAAATCATCGTCATAGCAGAATATATTTAGTAGATTGGCTGGGAATGAGACAATAGATTGGTATGTTTTAATACGGGTAATGAGTCATTCAGGTCATAGGAATGTCCCCCAGGAGGGCAAAATCTTTGAGGCTCTGTGGTACAGGGCATCGCTGGAAGAGGGGACAAGGATTTAACATGGTGGGGTCTCAGGGAGAAGCTATGCCCTTCCCCCTTCCTCCAACCCTGGGGCTGTGTGGCTTTGGCAATTCTCTACAAGATGGCAAATGGACTGGTCCAGCAGAACTAACTCTGCAAGGCCAAATGAAATGGATATGCCTGGAGAACTTCCCATCCAGAAAGGTGATTAATCGGAACATGGGGTAGGTTGTCACTCTGAGGCCTGGTTGCTTTGGGCCCCAGTTTCTCTAGCTGTGAGGTGGGGTTCACAATCAGTGAGCAGAGTTCCTAAGTTTCCTTAGGAAAGATGTGGAGAGGAGAGCCTCTCTTGTATTGCTCTGTATTGATGCTCTGTGAAGAGAGAGGTTGGTGCGTGTAAGACGTAGCTCATTAGGTTGCTTTGATATTAGTCAGCTGGAACAGAGGCTTCTTTTGAGAGAGACCACGTCCAGGGCCATGTAGGCCGTCTTCTGGTTTGCCCTGTAGTATCCCGCCCCGTAAGCCTTGGCTAAAGAGCCTGATGTTTCACCCTCCTGACAATCTGTGCTGAGTGAGTGATAGCAGCTGATGTGGGAAAAAGTTTGTTTAGGTCACTGTCTGAAATGTGTGCTTGGAAGCCTTGAGACCCTGGCTTTAGGCCATCTACGTATGATATAAAAGCTGGATCGCTAGTTGACGTGTGTATAGAAGAGGAGGTGCGTGGGTTCAAAGCCCAGACTTGAATATGAGATAGACTCAGGTTCAATCCTTGCTTCTACTGCTTACTGAGTGTATGACCTTGAGCAGATTACTAAATGTCTGTGTCTCAGACTCCTCATCTGTAAAATGGGAATATAGTTATACTTATGCCAGGAGATCATCATGAAAATTAAATGAGATAATATATGTAAAGCACTTAGTACTGTCCTTGGCCTAGGACTCTGTGGGGTGAATATTTTTATTACCCTCATTTTATAAAGAAAGAAATTGAAGCTCTGAGGAGATAAATAATTTTGCCCAAGGGGCAGAAGTAAAGTGTTTTGTCCAATTATGAACAGAAAGCCTTAGTTATAGACTCCCGATCACAATCTCTGGCTTCAAAACTAGGTGTGTTGGAATTGAACTACTGAGGGCAACAGCTTAAATATTCTCTGACCTTCGTGTGAACACCCACAAACAGCAGGAAATGATCCACAGGGTCCCTCTCCTCTTCTGCTTTTCCAAAGGAGCCATTGTGGAAACTGAGTCTGGGCCGCTGTGTTCACGGAGCAGGACACAAGGAAGGAAAGAGTATATGGAGAATTTCAAGATACAGGCCTGATACTTAAGAATAACAGAACCCACTAGAACCTGTTTTTCACGTGGGCTTATTTTTTCAAAAAGAAATATTTATTCTGCAGAATAAATGATTAGACAGGCCCCAGTTTGAAACTTGAGATAATTAACTGGTTACTTTCTCCATTCAAACAAGACAAGTGATTTTTGCAATTTTTTTCATATTGAACTGACCTTTTCTTTTTTGTGTATAACCGAATCAACCAATTGTTTCAACATCTTGAATAACAAGCCAATATTTGAATCTCCACATGGCCTTTGTATTGACTGTCATGATACAAGCCCAATTAACGAAACAGTTGCTTAGATTGGACTTCTTTGCTGAATTAGATCCTCCCTCCCTCACTCGGCACTGAGTTGACTATTTCTTTCCCTAGACCTACTAAATCAGCAGATTGCTGTGAATACAGTCTTTTCCCCTCATACCCTCTGTAGTCACAGGTAAGCAGCATCTTCACATCTCAGGTATTCTACCAGCAAATCGGAAAATTGAATTCCTTTCTTTACTTTCTATTTCAAGATATTGTTGGGAAATTAATAGGATATGTAATGCAACTTAAAAACTATAAATTCACCTCCTTAAATATGTTTCTAATATTAATTTATAGTAGATATTAAAAAATAGATATTCGTATAACGGTTTAACAGTGGCACCAATGCTTATTTGTTCCATAATTTTTTTTTCTGCCACAAATGCACTGACGTGCAAAGCATTACATACACCTGCAGCTTGTTTTTGTAGTCTGTTAGGAAAAGAATCATAGAGCTATTTAATCTTTGAAAAAGATCTAAAAGGTGATACTGATGAGATATGAGTGTTTAAATCCTTTCAGTTTTCTGAACAGGAGACCAAATAAAGGTAAAGCGTCTGCTTTCTAAACAAACCCTGATATAATAAACATCTCCCAATACTTAGCACAGTGCATAGAAAAAATATGTATTTATTATTTATAAATGCCACACAAAAGAATCTTTGGTATATGATACTAACCATATATATATAACATTACATTAGGGCACCATTTGCAAAATGTCTTTTATTTCCTCACTGTGGTGTGCATACATTTTATACTTCTGGAAATAGGATTCAGAGAAATTGTCCTTTCTCTAAGTTGTATTCACTGGTAATAGTCTCCTCATCAGAACTGCAAGTCACCAGCAGGTTGTCAGAAAACAAGCAATCACCCTTCTTCACATACACGCTCCTTCAGACCAGCCCTGAGCTGCTCCTCAGAGAGCTCTGCTGTGCACGGGGTGTCTTCCTGACCCCCATGGTGCTCACACTCGAACTCCAGCACCGCTGCAAAAGATTTCCTCCTGTAAGTACATCATTATAAAGAGTAACTTTAAGTGGAAATAAAACAACAGAGGATGGGGTCTCTAGTTTGTAGTTCAACCTTCTTCCTGTGAGATGTTTAAACATTTTTTCCCCAATATTAAAGTCTTAAAAAAAATACAATTTCCAGTACTTACGCAGCATGTAATGCATGGGGTTGAAGTCTGTCTTTCCTGCCCACCCCCTGCTATCCCTTTCCCACCCCTGCCCTGGCTCTTGCCTCAAGGAGGACTCTTTCTCTTCCGTGCTCCAACCTTGTCTGGGTTACCATCTTCCCGACTCTTTGTATTCTTGTTTTATAAGCCATTATCAGTAAGGCCTTTCTCAGAATCCATTCAAATGCCAAAATTTTAAGGAAAACCAAGAGTTTTCCTAATATTACCTTAGTATATATTTTCAATATAAAAATTTCAAGGCTGAAATATAGAAAGACAATAAAAATCATTTATTATCCCATACCCCAGAGATAACAGCTGCTCATATTTAGTGCGGATCATTCTACTCTCCAATCTATATTCTTAGCATTTTCATGTGTTTTACAAAATTGGGGTTACACCACATATGTTATATAAAAACATATTGTCAAAACATTACATATTTTAACATCACAAAGACTCTAAACCTTTACTATGCCTAAGAATCACCTGGAGAGGATGTTCAACTGTCTCTTCTTAGTTCTTCTGTATGGAGACCTTGAAGCAGTAAGTCTAGGACTAGGATCCAGGAGTCTATGATTTTAAGAATCACCCCTATCTGATTTTGATACTGTTCCTCTCAAACCATACTTCAAAAATACAGTTCTACAACATGATTTTTCATGGCTACATGGTATCTCATTGTATAGATGTATACACATTCCGTAATTAATATTATATTAACAATTCTCACCTCGGGTATTGTACACTCAAATAGAATGAAGTATAGTGATATAAAGAAAAGAAGACTCTGAGGTCCCCAAAAACTGAAACTGGTTTTATATGTTGGTTTAACATACTCATTATGTCATTTTATTCAAACTACCCCCTTGGACAATTTCTAGAAGTGAGTGGGTTCCCTCTAAAAGCAATTTTTGGGGTGAATTCAGTTGGGGAAACCTGCTTTTGAAAAATTTTACAGAAATCAAAACTCATTACAAAATCCAAGTGCATCCCAAATATATTTATACCAAAAAAATCTCAAGAAAATTCTATTGTTCTAAGCCTTCTTACCTCTTTCTGTACCCTAGTGCCTCATTTATGACTGACTTCTTATGCCTATATCTGCAATTCCTCTTTAGATTTCTCCTTATGTACATATCATTCCTAATGTCTTTCCAGGACTTCTTTATTCTTAACATCTTACTGTCTTATAAACTTCCCACCATTTCTCTCTACCACCATCTGTTTCTGTCGATGGATGCCATCTATAACTTTTCAAAGGAAATTTAAAAACCTGACAGCATAGTAAATGGGTGCTTTACCTAATGCCTGGTTGGGATAAGGAGGATGAGATAACACCGGGAAGACCCAGAATCTGGTTTTCATGGTGGATTAAGCAGCTGACCTTTTGTTAACTTTAGAGGCCACCCATATTTAAAGTCAGCAACAGTAGACCTCTTGAGAATGTTGTCTTCCAAGGGGACTCAACTGACTGGCTTAACCTCTGCCCCTCGTGGCCTTCATTGTTTACATCTGTCTGTTATCACAGCCTCATGGAGACAGACAGCATAGCGTTGAGGAGGAGCCACAGCAGCTGGCAAGGCTAATGGGGGCAGCAGGTATCTGTGAGCACTGTTTATAGATGATCACATTCCTAGGTTTAATCTTTGGTTTGAGCCCTTCATTTTTAAACAAATGAATTTAAGGAAGGAAAAATGTTTATCTTCTTTTAATGTGTACAAAGTTTTTATCAAACATAAATATGCTGGCCAAAGAAAAGACTGGAGAATACCCAGGAGTCCTGAGATGATCATGGTGATGATGATGATGATGATGATGATGATGATGATGATGATAATGATGATGATGATGATGAAGATGTTGATAGGAAGTTCCAAAAGTTTGAAATGTTTAGCCAGTACATATGAGAGGCTCCAACTACCTCAAGAAGGGGCTCAGATAATCTCAGCATATTAGCCCTATAAGTGGCCTATAAAGAGATACGGGGCTTCAAACATCTTGACTTTGCTAATGATGAAAGCTTCTGTGCATGAGCCTTTCCCTTCATGACTTCACCATCTCCAGCCCATCTGTTTGAGCACAGTAGACCATTTGTCCTGATACCAGACAGGGTGGCAAAGAAAGAACTGGCCGTACCAGGCATTTTGCACATGACAGCATAGCCCTGAGAGGAGGTTACATGGCAGAGTGGCTTAAGGAACCTGCCCAATGTAAGATAGATGGAATCAGAATCTGAACCCAGATCTGACCTAACTCCTAAATCTCTCATTTTTCCATGCCCTTCTTATTCTTTCCTTTCTGCCCAGACATAGTAGGAAATTAATGCTTTGTAACTGCCCACACACATGGCTTTGTAACAACGGCCTGGGTTATGTTTAGGCAATTATCATACTAAACACAAGCTGATGGGACTATTGATTAAGATGATTTGCCTTTTCTAGGCTAATTACATACTTCCTTCCCAGAATTTAAGTTGCTTTGTGAGCAGAGCATTAAAAGGAATGGGACACAACTCATTCACATTCATTCCAGTTTTTGCTGTCCAGACCCTCTGGAATGTTGGAATTCTTGCTTTTTCCAAGGCAGGTTCTATGTCCTCTCTGACAATTCTCTCAATTCTCTCACATCCTTCTAGTAAATACCACATTTGCTTTTGTCAGCCCAAGTCAGTTTCTGTTGCTTGCAAACCAGGAATAGAAACTGAAACTTACTTGGAACTCTGAATATGTTAAAGCAACATGTTTTCAAAACTCACCGGATTTGGGATATATCTAGGCAGTTCTAAAAAATATATATTCTTGGGTTGTACCTTAGGCCCACCAAATCAGCATTTCCAGGAGTGAGGCCTAAGAAAAACTCACATGCCCTATTTCTTTTTTCCTAGAAAAATAAATTTAATTTTTGACATACTTCTCTCTGATTCCTGCATTCTCGTCATGGGTGGATCCCCTTCCCTATGCTGTACCTGTCTCTCCATTTCTTACTTTCCTCACTCACTGTATTTTTGAGATCTTTTTATATCAAGGTGCTACATAGAATTTTATGATTTTCATATATTGCATTTTCTGTATCCATTCCTCTCTTGATAGGGATTTAACTGTTTCGTTTCCTTCTTTCTTTCTTTCTTTCTTTCTTTCTTTCTTTCTTTCTTTCTTTCTTTCTTTCTTTCTTTTTGCTAGTACAAACAGTGTTTTACTGGACATCTTCCTTGGGTACTCCTATGAGAGTATTCCAATTATATATGTACCAAGGGTGGAAATGCTTGATGATTGACATATACACACTTTAACTAAATTGCTACAAACTGCTTTCCAGTGAATTGCACCATTTATTATAAGACCATGAAGTTTACTGTTTCTTCCACAACTCCGATGGTGCTTATTATCCAACGTTATTTTTTCTTTTCCCAATCTAGTAGATATTAATGAGATCTCATTATTCTCACCTGACTTTCTCTGTTTATTGAGTATTTCTTTATATGTTTATTGGTCATGTAGGCTTACTTGCTCTGACTACTCACATTCTTTGCACATTTCTTTTTTGGTTTTCTTTTGTAGCAGGCTGTATTTTCCAAAAATAGCCATAGTGGTATTTTCCTTCCCACATTTACTTCCAGGACGTCGGCATTTTTTCCATCAAGATGAGTTTACTTCCCCTTCCTTGACTCTAGGTAGGACTTTGTATCTACCTTAATTAATAGAATATGGTGAAAAATGACCGCATGATTTTTGAGGTTAGGTCATAAAAAGCAATATAGTTTCTCTGTTGTTTTCTCTCTCTCTCCTGCCTCTCTTTCTCTTTTCCTTTTCTCTTTTTGCCCTAGAAACCCAACTGCCATATTGTGAGGGATCCAGACCACATGACAAAGCAGTGTTGTTTCTGCCTCCGTCTCCTGCTAAGATCAGCTGCTTGCCCTTACCAGTTGTGGCACAGGTGAATGAGTGGGCTTTAGGATACGAGTCAGCAAACATTTCCTTAAAGAGCCAAAAAGTACATATTTAGGCTGTTCTTAATTCATGGGATACAGAAAAAGAGGATTCAGCCTACGGGGCTATAGTTTGCCCTCCTTTACATGCTCCTGAACCCAGATACCAAGATGCTGCTTCTAAAAGTGAGTGCAACAGAGATGCGTGGCCACCACTCAGCCCTGCCCAAGCTGGAAATCCATGAAAAAACAAGTGTGTTATTTGAACCAACTGAATTTGGAGGGGATTTGTTTTGCAACCGTGGTGACTAGATAACCTGTGCTTTTTTCTTGATTTTAAAGAGTTTTTTATTGACTAGATATTAAGCATTTGTGAGTTTTACATAGTGTTAATGTCTTTACTTTGTTAACTTTATCTGTGAAACTTTCCCTGAAAATAAAAATCTTCACTTTTAGGTTATCAAAATTTCAAATACTAACTGTATACTATTGGGAATATTATTTTAGGGTTTTTAATTATTAAATTTACTTATTTAAGAAACCCCTTTCCACCTCTTCTTGTGCTGTTCATATCTATTTTGGTATCAGCATTATACCTACCTTGAAAAAATTCATTAGATACATTTTCTCTCTCTCTCTTTTTCTCTAGAATGTCTGTTGTTTTATCTGTTTCTTGAAAATTGGGGAAGTCTCTCCCACAAAAAATGCTTTGGGAAAGGTTATTGGGTAGGGAGATAATTACTATATCAGTCTGTAAATGATACTAGTTTATTCAACTTCTGTTTCTTTAGAGTCAGTTTTAGCATTTTATATTTTTATTGAAAACTTCTTGAAAATTTGCAATTATGCTGTACAACTTATTGGAGTGTAGTTTTTCATAATAATCTGCTTGTAAGATTTTTTAAATCTCTGCTTTATTTGAGGTTGTCTCTCATTCCATGTTTTGTTACTTGGGTTTTTCTCTTTTCTCTTCATCAATTTTACTGTAAGTTTTGGTGACTATATTGGTGTTTTCAAAGACACGACATTTATTTTTAATTATTTAAATTTTTTTAAAAAAATTCTTTATTTGATGGAGAGAGAGACAATGAAAGAGGGAATACAAGCATGGGGAGTGGGAGAGGGAGAAGCAGGCTTCCAGCTGAGCAGGGAGCCCGATGTGGGGATTGGATCCCAAGACTCTGGGATCACCACTGAGCCATCCAGGCACCCCCATTTAAATTTTTTTAGTTTGCAATATCATTGATGCCACCATTACCTTTATTTCCTTCTTTATGCTTATTTAATTGCTGCTTCTCTAGCTTTCTTTAATTGAACAATTAGCTAGTTTATTTTTGTTTCTTTTTGGTTTTTGATAAATGTATTCAGATTTATGATTTTCCCTTTAAATATTATTTTACCTGATTCCCACAAATATTAATATATACTGACTTCATTTATTTTAATTCTAAGTATTTTGCCCTTTCCCTTGTAAATTAATTTACATGTAGATACTAAACTGGTCAGTGTTTACAGATGACGTCATTTGCATCTCCATAGGACACAACTTGTATTTTTATGGACAAAAATAAGGGAATCTGCCGGGCCTTACCTGGGTATGCCCTTCCTGTGCTTGGCCTGGAAACTCTTAATTAAGTCAGTAACTGCAGGTAATTGTAGGGCTCATTTGTTTCTTTGTGTCTTTCCTTGCCTGATTTCCAGGATCTAAAAAACTGTTGATTTTATGTATTTGTCTATCTTCTTCTTGTTGATTTTATATATTTGTCTGTTTTCTTGTTGTTTTCATTGGTGTGTGCGTTGGTTGTTTTAGGCAGGAGGGTAAACTTGGTTCCATTTTCCATCTTATTTGGAAGTGAAAGCCTGCCTCTTCCACATTTTTAAAAGTTTTATTTATTTAAGTAATCTCTACACCCCATGCGGGACCCGAACTCACGACCTGGAGATCAAGAGTCACGTGCTCTCCCGACTGAGCCAGCCAGGTGCCCCTGCTTCTCTTATTTTGAATGCTGTATAGCGTTCCCTTGTGTGACTGTCTCATAGAGACTCCATCCGTTCTCCCACTGATGGCCATTTGGGCTTGCATCCAAGTCCCGCTACTGACAGCAGCGCCACTATAGGCCTTCCTCTGTGTGTTTTTTGGCGTGTCTGTGAGGGTTTCTCCTGAGTTGTGGACCTCGTAGGGCTTATAGACGTGGGCCCTGGTTGTGGATGCAGAAGTTCAGAGCCTGCAACTTGGCCTATGAGTATTCTGCAGGAAACCTCTCATTTTCTCCCTTGGGCAGCTTCTCTGGCCAGCGCCAAATCCCACAGGGAGGGCTTTTAATTAACCATCTTGCTGAGAGACGAACTGTCCTGGTACTTAAGGAACTTTCCATTGGCCCAGCCTGGAGGAGTCTTGTCCCTCCTCTCTGGCCTCACAGGGAATTCAGGAGCCTTCTCCAATGTCAGTGGGATTGCTTTTCTGTTGCCAAGATAGGATGGGGATGGCTCATAAAGCAGTTTTACCACACACAGCGCCTTCACTCTAGCCTTGTCCCCATTCTTCCTCTGGCTCTTCCAGACATGGAGGGCAGAGGTGGGCCAGGGATCTTTGGGATCAGACATTTGGCATAAGATTTTAAGTCTGGCACCCCAGGTTGAAATCTGACACATAGGCAAAAGACTAACCTTATGGGTTCACTGTTTCTAAATGTTAGAGAACAAATAATAACAACAATCATTTAATTTTGGCTTTCATCTTCCTCTTCATATCTTTCTTGTTTACTTAAGCACGTAGCCCGCTGACAGCTGGCAAGCTCACAGACAGAAAATGAAGACAGACTAGCTCAGATTGCCCTGGGGTTACCTCCCTAATGAAGTCCTATAAGGATTCCTAGCTGTCCCTAGCTGGCCTTTGCTGGAAAGCAGTTATAAAGCCTTCACATTAGCTAATGCTCAGTGTTGACTTGGCTCTCCCCCACCAAATCCCAGTTTACCTCTTTTTCCCACAACCACCTGAAGTCAAGAGTAGAGGCGAAAAGCCTGAGTTCCACTACTTACCAGTGCAGTGGCATGCCTCTCAGCAATCTTTGAACTTTCACCATCTATAGAATGGGTATACTGATTATTCCAATTTCACAGTAATTCTTGGAAAGATTTAATGAGAAGCTCTCTCCTGTGAGCACTTAGTAGAGGGGTGGGAATGTTTTAAGCACTCAGTAAAGATTAGCTCAGTGATTCTCAGCTGAGGTTGATGTTGCTCATAGGGGCATTTGACAATGTTTAAAGACATTTTGAAGTGTCACATGTTGGGGGGAGGGGTGCTGCTGGCTAGATTTCAAGTATGCTCTAAATATCCTTCAATTCACAGGGCAGTATTCTCAAAAAAAATTTTATCCTGTCAAGTGCATTATTATTATTATTATTATTGTGGACATAATATCTCTTTAGCCTGGAGACATGTCTTTATGGAGACATAGAACACTAGAAATGGAAGAGATGTGAGAAGTCATCAAATCTTATCATCAGGTGAGTTTGTTATCCAAACAAATGGATGCTCATGGAAGTGGGGTCAACTCATATACCTGTTGATCATAATCTCCTTCTTACCCTCTGATATGTACTCAGCTTACTATCTACAAAAGAAGAGTCTAGGACACCATATATGTATTAGCTTTATTCCTTTGATCTTAGAAGACAACCTGCTGCATCCTGAGGCTTCACCTTCTTTTAATGGAGAGTGTTTATATAATTTTTTCACTTATAAAAACAGTGCTATGCACACTTGTTACTAAAAGAATTGCCATTTACCATCCTTCTTGACTCTGCTGAGGCTAAAAGTTCATTCAAAGTTAGACCAGATTCCACAATAAGCTCAACTTGGTGAGGCCTCTAACCCTTTGAAAGCTTTTAATCAAGTCAATTCATAGTTATTAAACCCCATCTATTTACCCAAACCATGCTGGGTGTTGGAGAGATAATAATGGCTGTAGTGACTTCATGGCCCCAGGCTAGTGGGGAAGAGGGACTATACAACTAATTATCAGTGTGATAAGTGTTATAAGAAGGGGCAGATAATGTGGAGATTTAATGGATTCCTAGAGATGCAGGACTACTTGCCGAGGAAATGACGTTAAGCTTGGCACATAAAGGTTGGGCCAGGTCAGAGCCGATGGAGACCGGACTTGAGGAAAGGCAATGCGAAAGACACATTATTAAGGGGTTGTACTTGTTCTAGACGTGGTTCCGTTGTTGTGTAGTTTACAGCACTTAAGAGAAAACCTACTCGTATGCGTGTCGGCTCTGCCTGAGTTTAGATACCATTTTAGGCTCAATGAGAAATCATTATATGATCAGCTCTTCCTTGAAAAGCAGAATTTATAATCTAGCAAAATAAGAACTAATTATGCACCCTTCTCCTGCCTTCCAAAGTCCTCAAATGTTAAATGTCTTATATCTTCCTTCTAATGGGTTTATTGTTTTGCTTATTTTGTTCATCATAAATCAGAGCTAACACAATCCCATTTTTAATAGCTCTCTTTCAAAGTCTGTTGATAAGCCAGTTGGTATGAATTGTCCTAAATGTCCTCCCTCATGGGCAAAACCCATCTGTCAAGATCTACAAAATGATATTTCTTGCTTCTGGGAGACATCTATGTAGAGCTGCCAAGGAGAACTCTGCTAAACCTGCATGCTAATAAGCCAATGCTCTGCGATCTTGTATCTCAAAATTTTTGGAAAAACAGATCTTGTAGACCCACAGTTAGTAAAGAAAGGCAGTTCTTCCCAGTCTTACCTAGAGCTGAGTTTTGCCGTGAGTGCAGGGTTGTCAAATTTAACAAATAAAAACATAAGGCAAATTATTTTTTATTATAAATTTGGTCTAGACATGGGATATACATGCACTAAAAAAACTATTATTTATCTGCAAACCATTCTGAAGTGTTAGAAAAGCATTGATTCATATTCACCTCTGGGTCATTGCTCAAATGTCATTTTCTTGGTGATGCCTCCCCTGACCATCCTATTTAAAATGGAGTGACTGCCAATCTCTCTTTCTTGCCTTTGTTCCCTCCATAATACATCCGATTATTTATGCATTTTGTTTATTGACTATCTTTCCATCTAGAATGTAAGCTCCTTGAAGGCATGGATTTTGTTTTATTTTATTTACTAAAATATCTTCAGCACCTAGAACAGGTCCTGACATATGGTAGAGATTTAGTAAGCAGATGTTGAAATCATGTGTTCATTCATTCATTCATTCATTCATAAACTTCTGTTTTAGATTCTAGAAACCAATTGACTTAAGCTTGAATTTTGGCTCTCCACTCTATCTGTTGTAATGTCAGATGGGTCATTTTCTGTACCTCAGTTTCCTCCTCTGTAAAGTAGATATTAAAATAGTACCCCTTGGATGGATATGCTTTTTTAAAAGTCCCTTTTTATATTTATAGAATTTATATTTATATTTATAAAATCCCTTGCACAGTGCCCGGAACACTGTAAGCATTTAGTAAATGGAATTTATTAGCCATTTAACAGATATTTGTTGGACATCCTTTTTACCTCACAGAATCATCTATGTGTTGGAAGGACTACAGTTAGCAATGCATAGTCTTTGCGCTTGAAGAGATGAGAATCTAGTGGGAAAATAAACAGACAGTAGTGATAGATTATAATAAATGCTGCAGCAGTGACAGGAAAATGATCTATGAGAGCATTAGGAGGGCTCCTGACCCAGAATTGGGTTAGAAAAGTCTTCATGGAAGAATTGATATCTCTCTTAAAATAATATTTGTAGTTACCCAGAAGAAGATGAGACAAGGATGGGTAGAACAGAGAAAATATTCCAAGAAGAGGGATCAGTAGATATCAGAGTTCAGAAGCAAGAGCGAGCATATGACTTGTGTTGGAGAAGAGCAAGCAGATCAATGTGACTGAATACATGGAGAGAAGCATGAAGAAAGGGAGAGAAAAAATGAGCATGGGGACCAACAGACCAGATCATGAAGGAATCTTTCAAAACCTGTCGAGGAATTAGGCTCTAACCCAGGGAAGAGAGCACCTTTGAGGCCAAAGTTTGCAATGTCAGAAGAATGGATCCATCTATAGTATGGAGATTCTGGAAATTAAAGGTAAAAGGAAAGACAATAAGGAAATTTGGATAGTCATCCAAAACAGGTTGGTGGCCTGAAAGTTCATAGAGGTGGGGTGGGAAGAAGTGACTTACGTGATAATTAGAGGATAAAGTAGAGAGAATTTGAGGACTAATTATCACATTGGCTCTCACAATAACTTTGTAAGGACCCTGTTTTCTGTGGGTATTTTTTCTTGTAACGTCATTGCCTTATTTTTGTATCAATGTAATGCTGACCTCAGAGAATAAGTTGAGAAACATTCCATCATCATGAATTTATTAGAGGAGTTTATATAGAATTGGTATTAATGCTCTCCTAAAGTTTTGTGGGATTCACTAATGAAGTCTTCTGGATCTGGAGTTCTCTCTGTGAAAATATTTTAACTACAAACTTAATTTCTTTAATAGATATGGATCATTCAATTTATCTATGCTTTTTTCCTTGAGTGAGCCTGATATTTTGTGTCTCTCAGAGAATTTGTCTATTTTAGCTAAGTTGTTAAGTTTATATGTATAATGTTAGTTATATTACCTTGCTATCATTTTAGTATCTGTCGAGCCTGTAATATTGTCACCTTTCTCATTCCTGTGTAATTTATCAGTCCAGCTAGGATTTTAACAGCTTTATTGATCTTTTCAAAGAACCAGGTTTTTTTTTTCCCATTGATTTTTTTTATTAGTCTTAACTGATTTCCACTTTGTCCTTAATTTTTTTCCTTTGTTCTGATTACTTTGATTTAATTTGCTCTTCTTTGTTTAGCTTCTTAAAGTAGAAGCTCAGGTAATTGATTCTTTGCTACTTTGGCATATATTATACATTTCCTGTAAATGCTGCTTCAGCTGCTTCCCACATCTTGATATGTTGTGTTTTCATTTTCATTCATTGAAAAAAAACTTTGCAAATTCTACTTTGATTGATTTTATGACCATGGGTTGCTTAGGAGGTGTTATTTGATTTACAAATATTTGGGGATTTCTCTAATATCTTTCAGTTACAATTTCTTTTTTTAAATTTATTTATTTTAGAGAGAGAGAGAGAGGGAGAGTATGTACTTGTGTGCAAGAGTGGCAAAGGGACAGGGAGAGGGAGAATCTCAAGCAGACTCCCCACTGAGCACAGAACCGGATGCAGGGCTCAATTCCAGGACCTGATATGACCTGAGCCAAAACCGAGAGTCAGCTGCTTTAGCTCACTGAGCCACCCAAAGCTCCCCTTTCTGTTACAATTTCTAATGTAATTTTATTGTGGTCAGAGAAAAAACTTTGTATAACTAGAATTCTTTAAAATTTATTAAAATTTATGGCTCACATTATGGTCTATCTTGGCAAATTCTATGTGCACACTTAAAATGAATGAATTTCTGCTATTATTGGGTGGAGTGTTCTACATATATTTATTCATTTGGTTGACAATTTTGTTCTAATCTTTTATTTACCTGCTAATTTTTTCTAGTTGTTTTATCCATTACTGAGAGAGGATATTGACATCTATTATTGTTGAATTGTTTATTTCTACCTTCAATTCTGCCAGTCTTTGCTTCCATTTTCAGGCTTTAGTATTAGGTGGATATATGTATGAATTGTTTTATATTCTGGATGAATTGACACATTTATCATTATAAAATGTCTCTCTTTGTTTCTAGCAATTTTTTTTGGTCTTATATTCTGTTTTTTCCTCATATTAATCTAACCATTCCGGCCACTGCATTGGGACATCTGAAATACAGTTATTATGACTTTTAATGTCCTTATCTACTATTTCTAAAATCTTTGCTGGTTCTCTGTCAGTTTCAATTGATTGATTGTCCTCTTCATTATAGATAGAGTTTTTCTGTTTTTGCATACCTGTAATTTTCTATTGGAGGCTAGACATTATAAATTTTACCTTTTTGGGTAGAGGATATTTTTGTAATCTTACAGGTTCTTGAGCAGTTCGGGGATGCAGTTAAGTTACCTGGAAATAACTTGATCCTTTTAGATTTTGCTTTTATGATTTATTGAACAAATCCAGAGCAAGGTTCAGTCTAAGTCTAATTATCCCCCATTACTGAGACAAGACCATCCTGAAAGCTCAGCCACATGCCCCTTAAATTGTAGGTTCTTTAGTCTGCTTGGTTAGGAGCATTCACTATTCCCAGCTTTGTGTGAGACATGGGCACTACTCCCTCTTACCCTTTTGGATAGTTCTTCCCCCACCCTCAGTTGCTTTCCCCACGTGCATACAACCTTTACTGTGTTGAATAGGCAAAGGTGATTCTGCATATCTCTAGGATTTTTTTCTCTGCAGCTCTCTCATTTCCAATATTCTGTCTTGCCAACAGCTTAGAATCTCAGCTCTGTCTTTTCAACTCAGGGAGTCCCTTGGATTCTTCTTGGGTCACATCTTTCCTGTACTGTCATCTGGAGGCTTTTTCAGTTCAGGAAGCAGTGGCAATGATGGCCTTGCCTATTTGTTCCCATTTCTCAGAGAAGACTGTCCTTTGTTGCCTGATGTCCACTGCCTTAAAAACTGCTGTTTCATATATTTTGTCTTCTTTGAAGGAGAGGGGGTTTCAGGAAGGGGACAAATCTGACCCCGTTACTACATCTTGGCTAGAAGTAGAACTCCCTTCTGTAATATTTTGAATCTGAAAAATTATAATATTTTACTCATAAATACTTTAGTATGTACCTGTAAAAGAGAAGAATACTTTTATTTTTTTTAAAGATTTTATTTATTTATTTGACAGTGAGAGAGAGAGCGCACAAGCAGGGGGAGCTAGAGAGGGAGAAGAAGGCTCCCAGGGAGCCCAAGGTGGGGCTCTGTCCCAGCACCCTGGGATCATGACCTGAGCCGAAAGCAAAGGCTTAACCAACTAAGCCATCTACATGCCCCAGATAAGAATACTTTTAAAAAATATATACAACCACAATATCATTATCTCGCCTTTAAAAATTTGATAGTAATTTGTTAATATACATTGTTCTCACAAATGTCACTTTATTTTAACCATTTTTTTTTTTTGCTTGAATCAAGCAAACAAGGCCCACACTTTGGGTTTACTTGATGTGTCTCTTATCAACCGGTTATCCTTACATGTCCTGCCCAGACCTCACACTCTCTCTGTTTGGTTTTTGAAGGAACAAGTCTTTACCTTGCAGAATTTCCAACAGTTGTAATTTGTTGACTACATCCCCCCAATATTTTTCTGTCCTCTGTATTTCCTACAAATTATTAATGGATCTAGAAGCTTGATCAGGTCCAGGATTCATGTCACTTTTTAATGTGCTTTCTTAGCTCTTTATATTTGAAGTATCTATGATTATATACCTGAGAAAACCCCAGATAAGGACTATTGTAAGTTCTACTACTTGAGGCTCCTCAGTGCATACCTTTGTGAATCTATTTTTTTACTTACTACATCTAACCTTAGATCATTCAGTCACATCTAAAAAGAACAATTGAATTTAGCAAAAAGGTTAATGCAGGGAAAAGATAACCCAGGAAATTTTAAAATATATTGAAATAAAATTCTGAGCTAAGTGCCCTAGAAAGGACATAGCAGGGAAAACTGGAGATGGTTGAGTCGAATCTTGTCTGTGAATCTAATTTCAGATTTTATTGTCCTAATTTACACATTCATAAAAATGAAATAGGTCATTACCAAGTGCTTAATTTTCAGTGTAAGTCATAAAAATATGTATACATTTAATACAGCTTGAGTTAGAGTTAGGACTTTCATTCCAGTATCAGGGGATCTGACACCCACAGGATAAAACTGTGGTGAAAAACGCTGATTTGTTTTATTCCTTCTTTCCTTCCTTCCTATATTCACTTACCTACCCACTCATCCCATTATATAATTAGCCAGTAACTTAGTCACCATCCATTCATGAATGAAGGTGGTGGACACGGGCCATCCACTGATCCATGGAAGGAGGGCCTTTTCCTTGTCTTTAGGAAGATTGGTGAAAAAAACACACCATCAAATGTTACAAAAGAGGGTTATAAAAAAAATTGGTGTAGGAGTCCAAAAAATGAAGTGACTTGTCTACTGTGCAGACTCAGGAAAGATTTTATTTTTCTCTGCTTTCCAAATTTTACACCAAGAGCATGTATAACTTTTGATTATCTCATACAAGGGGAAAAAATTTAAATCTGTTTTCTGTGGAGACTCTTTAAGTATTTTCTAGTTCTAACATTTCTCAAGATTCTGAGTTCTGAGATCTCAGAGATGGATTCTCTTGGTCAAGATGACAATGTCAGCCCTGGGATATAAATATTTACAAGAATGATTGTGATTCAGGGAAATTAAGAGATGTGAAAACAAGGAAAAGCTCATAAAGGACAGAGATGAAATGTGAAGACCTCATGGCTGGTACTCAATACCCCATCTAGGAGACACCAAATCCAAGAACATAAATACAAGATTCATCATCTGTGTGTATCCCTGAGATCAAAGGCTATATAGATGATGTTTATTGAGCACTTACTATGTACTCTTTTAAATGTTTTCATTTTTAAAATCCTTACAAAAATTATATGGGGTGTTTTTTTTATTAGTCCCATTTTATAGGTGGGGAACCTAAGGCACATGGAAAGTAGATGAGTCATAGCTAGTATTGGCAGAGATAGGTGGGGAACCTAAGGCACATGGAAAGTAGATGAGTCATAGCTAGTATTGGCAGAGATAGGATTTGAACTAGCAACATCTGATACAGGTGTCAACCCATTGTGTATATATGGAGGATGACAAGTCCCAAGCACTTCAGTTGGCAGGCTGGAGAGCTGCTAGTGTAGTCCCAGTCTGGGTCTGAAGGCCTGGGAACCCAAAGAGCTGATGATTTAAGTTCCCACCTAAGAGCTGATAGGCTTGAAATCCAGGAAGAGCTGGTGTTTCAGTTTGAGTCTGAAAGCAAGAACAAAATATGATATCCCAGCTGTAGGTAGTCAGGCAGGGAGAATTCCCTCATATTCAACCTTTTTTGTTCTATGCAGGTCTTCTACAGATAAGACGAGGCCCACCCACATTAGGGAGGGCAATATGCTCTCCTCAGGCTATTAATTCAAATCCTATCCAGAAACACCCTTATAAACACACCCAGAATAATGTTTCACCAAATAGAGGGGCATCTTTTGGCCATCAAGTTGACAGACAAATCACAGTTGGACACAGAATCTTCCACCATCACTGATATCCAGCCACATCTCTCTGTCATCATTAACCTAAAGTCATACCTTCTACAGCTTTTATAACTCTAGATCTATTGTAGCAGCAAAGAGGGTATAAGTTTGTGGACTCATGAACTCCATCAGCCACTTTTCAGCTCTCAATGGGTCTGTCTCCTCCAGGTGGGCTGATCATGATCCTTACCAAAGGGATCACTAGAGAAATTCAACATCACTTTATAGATTTTATAATTAACCTCGATATTGTGATTTCAGAAATCACAGGAGCCATGATTTCATAATTGGTAAGGTAGTAGTAGCAACACATTTCCTCCCAAATTTAATCACATGAAAGAGATAAAAGTTTTAATCTATGGAGGATATATATGTATGAGTTATGCGTGTGCATGTATGTGTGTATGTGAGAACATGATTGGGTTTTCAGCTAGCGTTTTAGTTTCAGAGCACACACTGGCCTATGCTGTTCCAAAATCTGAAAGGATAAGAATGAGGAGAGGGAATCTCTGTGCACTTGAAATAAACTCACTAAGTGACCTCCAGCTGCTCCATGAATTGTCGAAGTCCAAATGATGCCACTACAATGCAAATAAATTCCAAAACTGTACCTTAAGCAAAGAGAGAGGATTTTATAAAGTGGTGACAGAAAGATAAACCCTTGGAAGGCCTTTGGCAAAGAAGTATTGGTAAAGTGTTTCTTAAAAGTTAACAATTGTAGAAGAGGATAGGATAGTAGCTCCAAAGGAGAATGATTTGATATCAAAGGATTAAGAGAGACCTTTGAAAGAACCAACATGCCTGAATGTCTCTGCAAGAGCAAGAATGACCTGTTAATGATCCTACTGAGAAAGGAGGATAGAACTCAAGGAACACCCATGGAAAAATTATACCTCTCTCTCAACAACAACAACAAAGAAAGGTTACAACTGATGAATTCTTCATCTGTCCTTAAAACTCAGTAGTTACAATTGTCAGATAAAATTTGATAAGTACAATAAACTTACATGTTGTCATATTTAGTTTTATTTTGAAAATAGGGTCACAATTAGACCTTAAAGTTTAGATCCAATTTAACTGGAAATTCTTTTCCTTCACCATTTAACCTTTGGATACCAACATTCTATCAGCTATGCCAAAATGGAAACTGTGGAAAGAGCCAAGGTGCTCTTCAACAGATGAATGGATAAAGAAGATATGGTCCAGATATACAATGGAATATTACACCTCTGTCAGAAAAGATGAATACCCAATTTTTGTAGCAACATGGACTGGATTGGAAGAGATTATGCTGAGTGAAATAAGCCAAGTGGACACTGCATTTAAATGTATGTTCCTCTGGGGTCCCCCGGGGGGCTCATTCATTAAGCATCTGCCTTCAGCTCAGGTCATGATCCCAGGGTCCTGTGATTGTGCCCACCTTGGCTCCCCACTCAGTGAGGAAGCCTGCTTTTCCCTCTCCCTCTGCCTGCTTGTGCATGCTCTCTCTACCAAATAAGTAAATAAAATCTTTAAAAAAAAACAAAATAAGTGAGTATTCCCCTGTTACAGGGACCACCATGGTAGTTACTGGAAGTCAACTTGTTCAAGTATTTGCTCACATCTAAGAAGTAGTGGTGTCTCTTTTCTGTAAATCCTCAGGAATCCTGCTTTCAACTTGTTTTATCTTCATATTCTCTGATGTATTATGGGCTTTCCTCAACAGCTTGTATTCTTTGGTTGTCTGTTCCTAGTTAAGAAACGAAACAACAGAGACTTTGGACACAGAAACAAACTGAGGGACTTGGAGGGAGGGGGATGGAGGGATGGGAGAGCCAGGTGGTGGGTACTGAGGGCACCTATTGCATGGAGCACTGGGTGTGGGGAATGGGGAATGAATCTTGGAACACTGGGAAAAAATTTAACAATAAAAAAAAAAAAGAGTAAATCAAAAGTAATGCTGCCAAGTACTCTGTGTTTAGGATGACAAACCACATTAGGGTCAGGTGGCTAGGTTCCTTTGTGCTGCAAGCCCTCTTGTCTGGGCCCACGCTTAACTCTCACTCCTTCCAAAGTGCATATCCAAGAGGTAGTCCTGCTCTTCTGAGAAAACAATCTCGAATCTACAGTAAATATACTGTGTGGTTTCATTTGTCTTCTACTCTTGCCTTCTCAGACTATTTACCTCCTTCTTATTGAGTTCGATGACTTCCAAGCAATAAAAATGCTGACTCCAAAGAGCTCTGGTCCAGGCTCTGCTTTTAAGGGGCTGCGTGATCTCAGACAGGTAATTTCACTGGTCTGGGCCTCAGCTTCCTTATCTGTAAAGTGTGTAGAGACTGGCCTAGATTTCTTTTTTTTTTTTTTAAAGATTTTATTTATTTATTTGACAGAGAGATCACAAGTAGGCAGAGAGGCAGGCAGAGAGAGAGGAGGAAGCAGGCTCCCCGCCAAGCAGAGAGCCTGATGTGGGCCTCGATCCCAGGACCCTGAGATCATGATCTGAGCCGAAGGCAGAGGCTTTAACCCACTGAGCCACCCAGGTGCCCTGACCTAGATTTCTAACAGCTCCTTCGACTCTAGAAGTCTATGATTCTGAATGGAATTCATAGGGCATTGATAGGTATTCCCCATGACAAGGTCCCGACTCCGGACAACTCAGAGTATCATTCCTTGCATGACCATCTACCAGCCTGCTTTGTCCACCTCCTAAGCATTATGGGAAACCAGAAGTTTCCCTCCCCTCGACCACTGTGCACTCTTCATCCTATTTTCCTACTCACTGCTTTCTGTTAGCTCACTCTCTGCTTCTTGGAAATGATTCCATCTTGCCAAACAAATTCCAAGGTTAAGTCCTTGCAGTCTTTTTTAAGCTTCTTACCAAGGATAGATTTTTAGCTCTTCAGAATTTCCATGGAATTTTGTTCATAAACTTTCACTGAATGCAACATACTTTACATTTCAAATATAGTTATTGTGAACAAAGCTCATCTCTGCTTCTAAACTGTCATGACTGAGAAGGCAAGAACATTGCTAACTCCCTTTTCCCCCCAACTCCTGGTGTAATGTCTAGTTGGAGCTTCATAATGGTCCACTGAAATAAAAAATGAAATAAATGAATAGGCAAATCAATGAAGAAAAAAGTGAGCCAGTGCCTTTGGAATATCATCTATAAGGATTTGGTAAAAAGAAAAAAAAAATAAGTCATTGCATACAAATAGAATGTGGGGAGTAGGTTTGGAAAAAGCCAGATAGGGAAAAATAAGTTTGGATTCCCAGAACTTCTCTTCCTCTGCTTCTCAGAGATACAAAAAGAAAATGTTAAGACTCACACTTAGTGGCCAGATTGAGGCCAGGTGCCATTTCTAGGTCTGCTCACACAGAGTTAAAGCGACATACAGTTTTGTCAGAAAGTCAACAAAAGTATGAGCAGGTCAGGCTGAACTCTTGTGAAGTTATTAATTCCCTTTGCTCTCTCCCTTTCATCTTCATGGGTTGAACTATAAATTGCTCTTCATTCCTGTGGGCTCTGTTTTCTTTTCTCAAGTTTGCTCTAGTGATTAGAGCCCCAAACAAAAAGTACAAATGCTAAATCTCCCCCTGTGAAGTTAAAAATGAAAAAGGCCAAGACGTCTCATTTAAAATAAACAAACATTCCTGAAAGCCACCTGGTTGTTGCTCTGGTTATTGCTGTTGGTAGTAATTGCATAAATTGCATCCTTGGGCAAATAGATCAATACGTTAAAAAGGCCAGTAAATTAACTTCTGAGAGTTTTAATTAAGAGGAGGAAAATAAAGAGTCAGAAAAATATGTGGATCATTTCCATGACCTGGTGATTCAAAATAGATATGACCTGTGCTTGGGATGGCTTGATTTTCCTCAGAAGTTTTGGAACATGTAAGTCGCAGCAGGGCAACATGAGGCTGAAGTCAAAATGATTTTTTTTTAGTGCTTGGATGCATATAAGGTAGAGATAGCAAACAATTTCCAGAAGAGAAATCACATAGCACTTGACTTGGCCATCAGTGGTTCTATATAATAGCAACATCACTCACTCATAACTTTGTTTCAGTGGCTGATATTAAGAAAAATTGTTGCTTGTGATATGATGCACAGGGCTGTCAAAATCACACATACATGGCCTTTGGTGTGAAAATTATTTTGTTTTTATAGCATCCATTCAGCGGTGCAAAGTTCATAAGTTTGTATTAGGAATATGAGGGCCACATTACATCACAAGAAGAGAACAAAACCCTGTTACTAAGAAAATGTAGGTCCATCTTCTGAAATCGATGTCTGGGTCCGGCTCATGAGTCAATGGGAATTTTTTGGAAATCAATGTCAAATAGAGTTCATGTTTTGAAAAAGTGAGATATTCAAAGAGGATTGATTCAATATTCCTGGTAAAGGTGATTGCTCAAGCCTCTAAAATGATAGGGAGCCCTAATTGCAACCATGTAGAGAAATTTAATGCTCTTATGAGAAAATCTCCTTGGATCAGACTAGATAAATACTGAAGTCCAAGATGGAGAGGTTTATCTCAGGGAGAGAGCTAGGTTATTTCTTGGGAAAAAAAAGAAAGAAAGAAAAAAAGAATGTTGGTAGCATCATCAACCTAATACAATAAGTACTGCTTTGAGGAGAAGTTTGAAAATAAACCAATAAGGACAAAACTGAAACCAATCATTTCTTTATGACAGCACAACAAGTAGAACTAAATTCCAACACCAGTATCAGGAAAGCTGCTGGAGAGAAAGTTTCTGTGTGGATGTAGTTCTGGGTTTCAGCAAGAAATCAGGAGCAGCAAGCAGATAAGTTTTGACAATTTCTGGACACTTGGCCTCTCGATCATGTGCTGGAAAATAGCTATTTCTTTAAAAGGATCCAGCAAGAGAATAGCTACCCCCAACTCCCCATGCTCTGCCTCTGAAAGAAGCAGCTGGGAAAATTTTTGTTAGATGTCCTAGGTTTCTCTTCACTTTCTTTATTGTTGAGTTGAAAAAGCTGAGGGGAAGGATTAGTTAGTCTTTTTCATGATGCAGCTGCGATGATAAGAGCTGAATTTTTAAAAAATTCTAGTTAGTGAATATACAGTGCCATATTGGTAGAACTCAGTGATTCATCACATACTACACCCAGTGCTCATACAACGAGTACCCTCTTTAATACCCATCACCCATCTAGCCCACCCTCTCCCACCTCCCTCCATCAAATCTCAGTTCTCTATTGTTAAGAGTCAATAAGAGCTGAATGTTGAAACATAAACAATGAAAAATGGGTTGGATCTGCAAATAAATTGCCCTGGGAGGGGGAAGACAAACTCTCCAGTGCATCAGGTATTCTGGTCCCCAAAGCAAGATGAATCCAGAGTGATATGGTATGTTATTCTCATTCACTTCTGAGCCAAAGGACCAAGAGGAACTAGACATCTCACCCTTCCACCGTAATCAGCTCCTTGTCTTTCTCTTAAAAAGACACAATCCACAGCATGTGCAGTTTGGACTGGGTGTGCATTTTTCTGACCATCCCTGTTGACTCCTCCTGGGGCACATTCCTCCACCCAGTCTCCCTTTCCCCCAGAGTGGGAAAGATGAAAGGGACAATGCAGACAGACTTGAAGTCTTTGGCAGCTCGTGGTCTTGTCCACTGCTTGATAGTGGTGGTGATGGGCGGGGGGGGGGGGCCCTCCCACTTATTACTTGGAATCTGTCTTCAACCTGCTAAGTGTCAATGTGTCTCATAAAGAGAAGTTTTGGCGCTGGAGGCAAAAGCTGAGGTTGAGTAGCTGCCTTACAGTACAAGCCCAGAGTACATGAGCCCCATGGATATCAACTGCAACAAGTGGGTGCCATTTTGATTAGGGAATCCTGAAAGCAAGATAAGAGCCCAGGAATCTTTCAAATGCTCTCAAGATGATTTCTATATGCATCTGAAGCATGTCCCCATGTTCTCTTTTTAGGAATCAATCCAAAGTTCCAAATTGTGATGCTCCTTTTACTTTGACTTGAAAGTGATTAAAACATATCTGTCTGCACCAGGAAACCTAAAATCAGTGCTACTTTTATTGTAGAAACCATGAAATTTATTCCATAAAGACATTAAGCACATAAGAGAAGAATCTGAGAAATTTCTGTTAGCCCGCTTTACTTCTTCTTAACAAAAGACCCCTGTGCATAAACAAAATATCATGAATGTGGCAGAAAATGCAATTGAAAGAGCAAAAGACCTCACTGTAAGAAAACAGACCTCTTTGGTTTAATGACTGGACAAGAGTTTTCAAAGCAACTGCTTTGGGAGAAAGACCAGACACTTGTTCCTTGTGTCTACCATGTGGCATCCCATTTTAAAAAACCACAGGCACTTTTGTTTCTTGGCAAGGAGGAAAACACTGTACAGCTATTTTTTTTTCATTTATGCTACATTCCATTAGTGCAACTGGCTTTTTTCTGGAAATATTAGCCACCCAAACGTGAAAGGGCTGTAAGAAATCTGTCACAAGAGAAAACAAGAACACTCAGATCTAGCCTTGTAATAGTTTTATGCAGAGGAAGAAGTGGAGGAGAATAAACAAAGATGGGGAAGAGTCTTTGCTTTGGTTCCAAAGAAGGTATTGAGTAGGACAGCCCCACTATCCACCAAATGGTCATCCATTAAACAGATGGGAGCCGACTGTCCCTGTTTCCCTTGTAATGGCATCAAGAGAAAATTGTAGGCTCACACCTCCACTTTTTCTTACATTTGCACCTTTACCTACCCCTTCACCAACACTCAAAAAAAATGTTGGCTCTACTAAACTGAGAAGCATGTTGGAAACAAATTCAGCTTCAGAGCACAGTCTGAAATTGAGAACAAGCAAATGACTAGGGAAAATAGACACTGTACGACACCCTCCCTCCATTTCATATCTCTCCACTTTCTGTGTTAAAGGCATTTGGTCCTCTTGTTGGGGTGTTTCTCTAAATGGGAGCTGAGTTCACTGTGCCACTGCCACAGAGATTCTAACTTATTTGTATTTCAGGCTCAGAAGGGAATGCTCACCGTCTTGGGCCACTGAGGGAAAGCTGAAGGGAAGGGACTGGTGATATGTGTGGGGAGGGAACAGGAGAACTGGCTGGTCTGGTCCTCTGGATTCACAGCCTGCTTTCCTGTGCCGCATGCAATCACTGAAACTTGACTTTTCCTTTGATTGAGGCTTTCGATTTGATAAATTCATTCACCCAGGAGATTCCACCCACACTGCTATTTGTGATCTCGTTTTGTCAATGGGCATGTGTGATTCTTAGAAGGTTTTAGGTTGTAGCAGTTCTTGCCTACCTGGTCTTTGAAGAGGCATGTCCACTGTGCTTTCATTCCGGGGAGAGCATGGTGAATGTTAATTGGGAGAGTAATGAGAAGGGAAAAGTAATTGCCCAATGGCCCTCAGAGATGGCAAGGTGGAAATAGGCATCCACTTCTCACACCTCAGCAACCACAGCAATTCTGGAACATGCCTGGAGACCATGTGAGCTGTATTTCCTCAAAAGGTAAAGATCCTATGGGATGCAGGAGCAGGAGTCCCCAGGTAGGAATGTAATGTCAGGATTGATGGTAGCATGGCCCATGCTGGGAATACTAATGAGACAGACACAGCATCTGTTCACAATCCACTGCCCATGCTCGGTTCACATTCCAGAATTAATACATTTGCATTTCTCTCTGTATGTGTCACTTTCTAAGCCAAGTATCTTATCTTGATTTCCAAAGTGCATGTTCACCTCGTAGCAGCAAGAGGTCTGGGGTGGAACTCACCTCTGACCCCCGCACTGGGCTTAACCTTCATATGGCAGGACACCCCTCCCTGTTGGCCCCAATTCACCAAGACAGTTTGGCATTCAAGCCAGTCAGTCCACAAGGGTGAAGGGTCCTTCAACCTCATACAAACAACAAGTTACAATAACAAACAATGAAAACAGCACAAAGATGCCATATGTGCAAATTCCTATCCAGAGACATCTGTCAGGGTTTGAGAACAGGTGTCAGGGGATTTCCCAAGAAACTGGGGGTTCTGGAGCCAGGTGGGATCAGCCCCGCTGGAGGAGAAAAGGGGGCGTTCCTTGCAGGGTGAATGGTTTCTGTTACAATGCGCAGCTGCTGGCGAAGTTGGGGAATGCAGTGAATGGGAATAAAGATTTACTTGAAAGTTAGTATGATCTTGTGATACAAGGGTTTAAAAGCACAGGCTGTGGAATCAAAATGTGTTCTGCATGCCACGTCTTAGAGCTGGACTTTGACCTTGGGCCAGTTACTTAACTTCTTTGAGATCTATTTTCTTCAGTTGTAAAATATGGCTACTAGGCGTATTACCTCATGGGGTCAGAGAGCACGTACATATGAATGTAACATTTTCAGATAGTGCCTGGCACAGGAAAGTTCTCAGTGAATGTTAGCTATTAGTGTAAGGACTTATTATTTTCCAGTGTTTGTCTGGCCAGAGGGTATTTTCCAGTGGATGGAGGCCAACCCACAAAGCCCGTGACTTTAGGAGTTCCTGGAGGACCCGGCTAGATGTAAGGAAATTAGAATATGTGTGTAAGCCTGAAGTGATGGGAGTGAGGGAGTGGGGGGCTGGGGGGTGGGTGGGGGGGTGGGGGGCATGCCTCAGGATAACAGTCCTACTCAGTGTGCAAAGAGAGAGTCAGTTTCTAAGCAAAGGTTCAACAACAAAGTTATAAGGAGCCGCTAGGTTCTCAGAAATTAAATTACTGGTGAAGTTTATTTATTTTTTTAAATTACTTATAAAGTTTTAAAAATTGGTTGGTTCCATATAAGAGCTTCCTCGGAGAGAGGGAATTACACTGAGAAGGCAAGATTATTCACTTTGGTTGTAGGCTTAGTGAAAAAAAGAGTGCATAGCATATATTGAATTTATCATTTGAAATGCTTTAATATATGAGTGTCTTAAGAGCTAATGAAGAATTTGGCCCATAGATGGCTTCTGAATGATGCTGAATTATCTCACACCATCTCTTTTTTTTGTTTTTTCTATTGATGCAGCTTGATTATTAAATTTTGTTATTTATATTATATTGACTATTAAATTTTGTTCTAGTTTATATATGTATTTGTTTTTCTTGTATATGTATAGAATAGTCCTGGAAGGATACACAAGAAACCATTAACAGTTGTAACTTCTGGCAAGAGATATGGGAAGCTTGGGGCAGACAGAAGGTGTACTTTTTTCTTTTTATACAGCTTTGTACTCTTCATTTTTTTCTATGCATGAGATTCAGTTTTCCAATAAAAGAGAATTTATAGAAAGAAATGCATGAGAGACCAGATCACAGGAAAGCAGGAAGGACTATTGGAATCACGAGGCTCAAATCCTGCTACTCCTTGTTGTTTATGGGTTACAGATGTTGAAACCTATGCCTAGAAACAGAGAAACTTCAGCTCCCTTTGTTTTCAGGCTCAGGTAGCCTCTGGGTCAGCAGATGTCAACTGCTTTTGGAAACATGAGCCAACAGGTGTGCAAAACACAGGAGCCATGGTGGAGAGGCCCCTGCCCCAGCACATGGGGCTTGTTCCTTTAGCCTTTAGGATTCTCCTTGCTCCTACCATTAGCCAGTCAAGCCGTCAGGTCAGAGAAACCCGGACGAGAGATTTATCACTGCCTCAGTGGCTGCTAAGGAAATTTCAAGTTACAAGGTTTGCTGGGAATGTGGACTTGCTTAACCTTAGGCAAGATGGCTGGGGCAGGGACTCAAGCTGAATATGCGTTCTGAGAACACAGAGTCTTCTTTCTCTGGAGCATGCTGTAGAAGTGGGGCCAAGGATTTGGAAGCAGTTCGTAAGTCAAGAGCACCACACAAATGCAAAGGCTCGCTCTTATTATAAAGGCTTTGGAGAATGCAATGGGAGAGGATCTGGCCCCTATAAAGGATTTTCCCCCATGAACATCAAAGAATCAACAAGGGGGGTAGTGGGAGGAGGACAAAGGTAGAGTTTGGAATGTTGGCTCTTCCTCAAAGGCACTTCCTATGCATTCTCTTTGCTGAGAATCAAATCCAGAGACTCAATGATAATGATTCTCACTTTTATTACCATGTTATTGTTCAGAGCTGGCTCAGCGTTTCTCCCCCCCAACCCCCAAAGGCATTGGAATGAAGATGAAAAGTGCCAAGTATATATCTTAATAGAACCACGCCCTCTTTCTACAATCAGAGTCTTGGTGGACAGATGCGATGCCAGCTTGGTGTTGTAGCTCTGCCTCCATATGTCTTTGGAGCAAGGATGAAGGCATCTCGAACTTGTGGGGCCTGGCGTTTCTTAGTGGAGAGACAATGGAAAGAAGTCTTCTTTTAGTGTTCCTGTCAGCCTAATTCTGGCTGCACTCAAAATACACAAGGAGAAATTCCCAGAGCAGACATGTAGTAGAGATTTTTACTAAACACATTGGAATGAACAATACTGTGCCTGATAAGTTTCATCCCAGGGACACTGGCTGAGTGTTGGCAGAGAGGATCGTCTAGGGCTGTGACACAAGATATTACCAATAGCTGACTATAAACCCAAACCTGAATCAGCTTGAATAGAGAGGGCTATTATGAAAAATGGAAAAAGCAAATTAAACAGAGCATTAAAAAGAAACTTATGTGTTAAAAATATAGGCACTTAATGATCAAGGGCTCCTTATTTGGTGACTAATAATAATAATAATGGTAAATTATCAACAGTAATAGCCGCTACAATATTCTTCAGAACAAAATGGAGAAGATAACATTTACTAAATGAGCAGAGACATAATTCTGTGACCTGTGGGTCAAATGCTGCTCAACTGCCTGAGAATTTTAGCAAAAATCTTCTATGTACTTATAAGGCCTGCAAAGCATCTGAGAAATTTGGTCCAAATGTGGAAAAAAAGCAAATTCACTTGCAACAGCTTGGGTATTTTCTAGTACAGTCAGGGGAAAAAGGCTTCAATATGATCAGTGAAGTCAAAGGAAAAGTTTGGGTACCATCTTCCACGTCTTCATTCATTATTATAATCTCTGTGTGAACTTTACAAGCCAGGATAATTCTGGATTAAGGTAGAGAATGTGGTCCAGGTTACTAATCTTCTTCCATTTGGCCCTTCATCGTAGCTAATTTATGGGATATCTGTCAGAAGTGGAAGCCAAGAGAGTAACACACACACACACACACACACACACACACACACACACACACACAAATTAACTCCATATAGTGAGGTGGTAGAAATTTGTTAAAAGTTTTATTTATTTGATACTATAGATCACGAGAGTTGATGATGTTTTTTGCTGATGTGACACAGCTTCCCGTGCTGTGATCCAAGGTGAAAGATAATTAAAAGAATGCTGAATACCTCTCCTTCCTTTCGTTTATTAGACAAGGCAAGTGAATATGTGGAGAGAACAGTTAACAACTGAAACCTGAATTCATTTCCCTACATCCTCAGCTAAGAATGTCAAATACCTAGAAAGCTATTTTGTTGTTGCTGTTTATTTGCTTTTGTTAAACAAGTCACAATTTCAGAGGTGATTCGCAGATTTATGTGGCTTTGGGATTGGATTTAAATTTCTGTATCTTCTTCTAGAGAACCACATCAGCTTTGCCTGAATTATGGAACAACTGAGAGTATGTAAAGTTTCAAGGAGTACTGATTAAGCTAGAAATTCCCACCCACCCACCCACCCACACACAAAGACACAGCTTCCTTGGAATTCCAGATATCAATCTATGAGTCCCTGTTCTACCATGAAATGTTTGATCACACACAGTGTCTGGGCAGTCTTTGGACTTTCTTGGCTCTGGGCAAGAATATTCTCTCAATGAACTATGGATAGTTATGTAACTCTAGAATCAAAATTGAAATTCTTCCTGCCTGGATATACAACCTCATTTTGGAGGCTTGTTAAATATTAAATGTGGCACAAGTTGCAGGTTGTCTATTGGGAAAGAGAGAGAGATAGAAGAGGGAAGAGAATGGGAGGGAGGAAAAAATGAAGGAAAGCAGGGAAGGAAGGCTTTTGGTTTTATATTTTTGTCCCTATATTGTTTTATTTCACTTATTTATTTATTGCATTCATTTATATTCATTTACTCAGTATTTATTGAGGGTCTCCCAAATGAAGGTTTACATGGAGCATGGATGGGTAGATGGGGAGTGGAACAGGAGGGTACAGAGATGAATCAAATATCTTGCCTTTAAAATGCTTATTATCTAAAAGAGGAGTTTATCAGTAAGCTTTTGATATGATATGCTATCATAACAAACAATCCCCTAACCAATGGCTTACAAAGCAGGCTTATTATTCATGCTCACATCACCTGTGGATCAGCTGCTGTGTTTGCTTCATTCTGGGACTCAGACTGAAGGAGCAGGCTCTATCCAGAGTATGGGTTTTACATGTCAGATGGAAAAGGAGAAAGAGAACAGGAAAGGAAAAAGGCACACAATAGCCATTCAAGGCTATTTTCCCATCTCATTGGCAAATGTGAATGTTTGCCAATGCAAACAGAGAAGCACTCACTGCAAGCCATAGGCTGGAATGTCTGGTCCTCTAGCAGGGAGGGCAGCAAAAAATTGGGAACAATGTGATCTACCACGGGGAGATGAACACACACACACACACACACACACACACACATGCACACACAATGCATATATAGGATACACACACTATATACAAAGCATCATATGGGTGGGAGTGACAGGAATTTCAAGTGCAGGGGCATCTCCCCACTCTGCTGCTTAGAAACTAGCTGTTTGACTTTGGAGAAGGCGCTTAACCTCTCTGAGCTTTGGTTTTGTCACCTGAGAAATTAGTATAATAGTATTTAACTCATAGCTTTGTAGGAAGGATTAAAGCATTCTATTCAAGTGAGATACTAAGCAGAAAGCTTGGCAGTAGTGATCATTAAAATTGTTTTCTTCTCCTACTCCTCCCTATCCTCTTCTTTCACCTTATTATTCTTGTTATTCCATTTTAGAATAATAGGGAATGCCTTGTGGATAATGGCATTTAATATGAGGCTCAGAATGTGTGTAGTACTTAAATAGGCAGCAGAAAAATTTATTTTACAACTCAGTAATTCCCATCGTCAAAAAGGGGGTAATAGTAGTGATTACCTCTTATGGTTAGTATGAAGGTTAAATGAGTTACTGAAGAGAAACTGACACATGGCTGTATATTGCACACATTGTGGTAAGTATTTGTTAGTTACAAATACACTTATGAAGGGGCTGAGAGAGAGTGTGTTCAGACTGACAAGACAAAAAGAGCAAAAGCCAGGACCAGGGAAAGCCTGAGGAGCTCACAGGGAATGGAGTCTAGATATGTTTGGTTGTGGCACAGTGTGTATGAAGTCAGGGATGGTAGAAGATGAGGCTGATGGGCTGCACAGGTGCCTGAGCACTCGGACTTCATTCTGTTGGCATTAGGGACATGGTTTGGGCTATGTTTCAGGAAGATTGCTATTGTCAGTGTGTGAAACAGGTGGAAATAGTTAAGATAGGAGCCCAGAAGGTCTGGAGGAAGAATGCTGGAAATCTTGGTGGTGTTGAACAACAGCTTACCCTAGGGCAGTGACAGAAAGCATGGAGAGTAGGGGCTGCTGGATGAGGGAGTAGGAATTGAGACCAGCAGGCCTGGGATCTGACTGGGTTGGGACCGGGTAGGTGAGCAAGTATGGGGGAGGAGGCATAAATAAGGCTGAAATTTCACGTCTTGTTGAATGGAAAGAGTTAGTTTGTAGACAGGATAAAGACAATGAGTCTAGTTTGCGATATTATATTACTTGAAAGTAGATCAATAAAGGATTCTTTGGGGTTAAGAAACATCCCTTAATAAGCAACTTGAAGGCGAGTGTTTAGAAGCTGCTTGTCATTTACTGCTAATGTGAATATTGTCACTCAGATTTCTTTCCAAGCCCAAACAGTATCAGCTGTACTGTAGTCATTTTAGCCAGAGGCTGAGAAAGGAGCTACGTAGTTAGGCAGGGAAAGTAGGTGTGTGTGTGTGTGTGGGGGGGATTTCAATTTCCCTTGAAATTGGGAAACTGGGGAGAACAGAACAAGATCAAGAATAAAGGGAAGAGGGGCGCCTGGGTGGCTCAGTTGGTTAAGCGACTGCCTTCGGCTCAGGTCATGATCCTGGAGACCCGGGATCGAGCCCCACATCGGGCTCCCTGCTCGGCGGGAAGCCTGCTTCTCCCTCTCTCACTTCCCCTGCTTGTGTTCCCTCTCTGGCTGTGTTTCTTTCTGTCAAATAAATAAAATATTTAAAAAAAAAAAAAAGAATAAAGGGAAGAAAGGGAAGTGGTACTATGCCATCTTCCTGAAATATCAGCCCTTTATGTTTCCAGTATATCATCAAATGAAATGTGGATTTCTATACAACAATGGAGAGTATGGCAAGAATTTTGATAAGAAGAATACATATTCCTACTCAGAAAAAATAATAGGACATATACCTAATTTTAGCAGTGGTGAAATTATAGATTAAAATTTCGTTTCTCTTCATTTCCTGAGTTTCTGCATTGAGCATGTATTAGTTTTATAGGATAAACATTAAATAATAAATTCTATGAACAGGAGGAAAGAAACTATCCCAGCCATAAAGAACTCAAAATCTCCACCCCCCCCACACACAATTTATGCTATTGTTTTGACTTGAAATATATACTCTAATAAAAACAGATGTGCAAACAATCTTTTGGCAAGCAACAGATTCAAAGATTGCGGACTGCCTGCAGCTGATTACTTTGCCGGTGTGTCAGAACGAGGGTTTTAAGTTCAAAATGCTTGCTAACAGAAATCATTACAATATACAGGCTAGGTTGGAGGAAATACCAGCCTAAAATTTGGATACATTTAAAAGAAAATGTTTCAATGTGTTTATAGTCAAACTCAGCCTCAAAGAGGTAACCTTTCAACTTAAGAGTCATTTTGGACAACTGTTCTTGAAATTGTCTTGTATATAAAACTCAATTGGTCGTGACTATTGAAAAATACATTACTTTTTTCTTGTAGCCAGAATATACAGCAAATGAGAGCTCTTTAAGTGATTTGGCAAAATATTCATCTCCAGACATTTTTAATATGGGAACTGAACTGTTTGGCTTTTCTTCCTTTCTTTGATTCCCGAGAAAGGTAGACTGCAAATATTTCCTTCGAAGAGGGTTTGAAGATGAAGCCTTCCCTGCTTCTAGAATAGAAGCTTTTGGTGTTTGTTTGCTGCAGAGCCAAGGGAATTGGGGTTTGTAGGAAAAAGTGGAATGCCTTGTAAGTAGAGTAGGTAGATAGAGGTGTCTCCTGAGTCAGAAAGATATTCCCTTAATGTGGTTCTGATCTGAATTTCCCTGATAGCTAATGATGTTGAACATTTTTTTATGTGTCTATTAGCCATGTGTATAAGATACTACCTTACACCAGTTAGAATGGCAAAAACTGACAAGGGAAGAAACAACAAATGCTGGAGAGGATGTGGAGAAATGGGAACCCTCTTACACTGTTGATGGGAATGCAAGGTGGTACAGCCACTTTGGAAAACAATGTGGAGGTTCCTCAAAAAGTTAAAAATAGAGCTACTCTATGACCCAGCAATTGCATTACTGGATATTTACCCTAAAGATACAGATATGGTGAAA
Organism: Spilogale gracilis; assembly: GCA_004023965.1. NCBI lineage: Eukaryota > Metazoa > Chordata > Mammalia > Carnivora > Mephitidae > Spilogale > Spilogale gracilis. The sequence continues at coordinate 89,905 of PITA01001850.1, read as the reverse complement.
AGAAGGGATACATGCACCCCAATGTTCATAGCGGCAATGTCCATAATAGCCAGACTGTGGAAGGAGCTGAGATGCCCTTCAACAGACAAATAGATAAAGAAGATGTGGTCCATATATACAATGGACTATTACTCAGCCATCAGAAAGGAGGAATACCCACCATTTGTATTAATGTGGATGGAACTAGAGGGGGTCATGCTAAGTGAAAGAGAAAGCAGAGAAAGACAATTATCATATGGTTTCACTTATATGTGGAACAAAAGGAATAACATGGAGGACATTAGGAGAAGGAAGGGGAAAATGAGAGGGGAGGACTCAGAGGGGGAGATGAACCATGAGAGACTATGGACTATGGGAAACAAACTGAGGGTGTCAGAGGGGAGGCGGGGGTGGAGGGTGATGGGTATTAAGGAGGACATGTATTGCATGGAGCACTGGGTGTTATATGCAAACACTGAATCATGGAACACTACATAAAAAACTAATGATGTACTGTATGGTGACTAACATAACATTAAAAAAAAACAAAGAGAAAAAAAGAAAGATATTCTCTAGGGCCACAGAAAGAAAGATGTCAGTGGGTCTGATGCAGTGAGGAATAGGGCCCTTCTTTCTGGAAGTGTTCTGGAGAGATGGCAAGTCTCTGGAAGGAATGGCTTGGGCAACAGGATCATAGGTCTAGGTGTTTCATAAGTATGGCTCTGAAGGGACCAAATGAAAAGAGCCAGTGGTCTTCTTAGAGACAACCAGAATTGCCTTGTTATAAATAACCATCCCCTGCCTTCCCCCCTGCCTCCATGCCTTGGTCCTGCTGATGACAACAGAACCTAGAAATAGCCCTGATTTGGGAAGGAAGCTCCAAGAACAACTGAAGCTCCATTTCCAATATATCTTGACAAGATGGAGACTGGGAATTGAAATTAGGTAGCATCATAGGTAACAGGATATTTCTTACACATCTAACTTTGAGGACTGAGAATGGAAAAAACCAGTATAATATTGAATAAAGGAATGTCTAATGATTTCCTTTTTGTAATGTACACACAGATTATAAAGATAAGAAAGAACACAAATGTGGTATACATGCTCAGATCCCATTTTAGACTGAGGTACTCATTTGCTCAACTTCCAGGAGAGTTGGCTGCTGGGGGCTCAAAGCTATGATTATTTCTGGAAATTGCCCTCTGCCAGAGGAAGCTGTGTTGCCCTCTTCCTAGGGTAGCCAGAGCCTAATGACTGATTGATGCAGGGATGCAAAGACCCAGCCATTTGCCTTGGATTTGTGACAACTCTGCAGGGCCATCTCAGCTCCGAAGATCCTAGTGAGATCAGCCAAGGCCTTCTGTTGCAACTTCTTTCGATTCAGCCTCTCCCTCTGCTCTATCCTGCTACCTTATATATGTTCTTCTCAAATTCTTCATAGGGAATTTCCTGCATGCAAATCTCTGCCTCAGAGTCTGAAGGTGTCCCGAGGAAACCTGACCTAGGACAATAAACTACCCTAAACCTGTCCCATCATATAACCCTGACCAAGGATAGATGCCTCTTACCTCATGAGTCATTTTTTGTATTTATTTGAAAGAAGTAGATTTGGGTATGGCTTTCTTTTCAGTGAGAGGGATTCTTAGATTGTCTCAAGAGTGAAAATTAGGACAAAATTCAAAAAAAGAAGGTAAAAATTGTGGGGCGACTCCAGAATTTTCTTTTCGCATGGACACAAGCCAGAAGTACATTCTAGATGCCCATTTTTAATAAACCAATGACCAGACAAATGTCAAATACCAAAGATGGAATATCCAAATGAACTACTAAAATGTTGACTTAAAATATTTTAAAATCTCCTGATAAATCAAAAGGGATCATGTTTTCATCAGATGTTCCTTGAGATCAGTGTGGAACTCTGTCCTGTTACTCCAGGCCTATGTGAAGCTAGTCTTTTCCACTGTTGAACCCAGTGGGGGGGGGGGAGGAGGAAAGTAGAAGAAAAGGAAAAGTAATAAGCAATTACTTATTTGTGATCCTATAGTACTAATTCTGTTATTGATTGTCCCCAGTGCCTTCTTCCTTGGAGAGATGTGACCACAGGACTTGCAGCATGGTGGTGGGGGTCCATTTTCTCTGTGGAATTTTTATTGGATCATCTCTTCATCACTGCTAACAGTGTTTATCAGCAGGAGAGACACAGAGATGGTCTTACCTTGAATGAATAGAATTATGATAAATGCAATGCAGATCTTTAAGAACAATATTCTCTCATCAGGTTTTAAGTGATGAGGATGGATTGGGAGAGTTCTAAATTTATGAATAAAATCTTTGAAGTGCAAAAAGTAGACATTCAATTGAACTTTCCCCAATTTTAAAGATTCTCACTTCCTGTCATCCTTCCTGTTTCCCCTTTAGGAAGTAATCCAGGAAGGTATAGCCTGCTTGAATTAAGCATGAAAATATTCATTTTTATTGTAGTCAACCCTGACTGGACATGTGCATTTCTGAGTGGAAATGCCAATAAAAATTCATTTTCAATGACTTGAACTAACTACCAGTCTAAAGAAGGAGGAGAAAGTTGGTCCAGTTTTCATTCTAGGATGCACCTTTTACAAGTATTTCCTTACTTAGAGTAACTTACTCTATAGCCTGAGACCATACTGTGTGCACTTCCTATTCTGTTACCAGCTATTGACTCACCCCTTATAAATAATGAAGGAAATCCCATTTTACCATCACTAGCTGATTTGAATATCCCCACTCTTCCCTTACTCCACATTATATTGTTGTAATTGCTTATCTTTTCCCCATATGACACATGGTCAGCCATTGACAAGAAAACAGTGATCTGTGAAGGGGGTGGAGTGTTGTAGATACAAAGAGTTAGGAGTCCTAGGTTCTCCTGCCAGTTGCCTCACTTCACTCATTCTCAGCTTTGTTTCCTCATCTGTAAAGCAAAAATGTGACACAGTTCTCTTTCCTAGCACTAAAATTTGTGGGTTTAATATATTTTAGAAAAGCACCATTCTGTGGTTTATATATAGCTAAATTCTTAAGGACAAAAATGGGAAGAAAGTGTTTTTTTTTTTTTTTTTAGAGCTACGTGTTGTGATGATTATGTTAAGAGTTCCCAAGACCATCCCGAGGTTCCAGGAGTCACTTGGAGGATTCATAAGACTAAGCATGTAGTCATACTCACAGATATGATTTATTGCTGTTAAAAGAAAGGGAGGAAAAAGGCACATGGGTAAAGTCCAGAGAAATCAGGCATAAGCTTCCAAGGTCCTCTCCTAGGGGAGTCACACAGGATGCACACAGTGATGAGTTGTGACAACAAAGGTAGGATGCTGTCATTCTGGGAAGCTTGTTAGAGACTCAATACCTGGGATTTTATTGGGCCTTGGTCACATAAGCAGACTCTGCCTGGCCCATAACCCAAATTCTACCCTCCCAGAGGGAAAGCAGATGTTTAACATACACTGTATGGTTTGTCCAAATAGTTTAAATGTCATGAGCCACTCTTATTTAATGGTGGTGGGAACTTCTATGGGCTTGAGTATAGCCCTCCCAAATTTATATGCTGAAATCGAATGTCCAATGTGCTGGTATTTGGAGGGGAGGGTGTTTCAGGAGGTGCTTAGATACTGAGGATGGAGCCCTCATGAATGGATATAGTGCCCTTTGGAAAGTGACCCAAGAAAGATTCCTTGCCCCTTTGGCCATGTGAGTTTACAATGGAAAGATGGCCATGCAAGAGGCAGTTTCTCACCAGACACCCAACCCGCTGCTTCCATGATCCTGGACTTCCAGCCTCCAGAACTGTGAGAAGTAAATGCATGCTTATTGGCCACCCAGTATCTGGCTTTTTATTACAGCAGACCAAATACACATGAACCTTCCAGGAATCTGAGTTCCCAGATACCATCCAAGGGCCAATCTTGTAAGCAGGCCTATCACAAGGATAGCAATGACACCTGCTATATTGACTTTTTTTCTGCACACTAACAGAATGTGTTTGTTTCTGACATCACTCTTAGCTGTAAACAGTTATATATTATCTGAGTTAAGTAAAAACCAGGATCAAGTAAAATAATATTTCCAAATAAGTTTATTGTTTCCCATTGGAATACTGACATTTTTATTTAAGAAATCTTGGAAATATTTTTAAAAAGTAGGAAGAAGAAAAACATTACCTACAGTAGCAATTTATTATATTTTTAAAGATTTTTATTTATTTATTTGACATAGAGAGAGATCACAAGTAGGCAGAGAGGCAGGCAGAGAGAGAGGAGGAAGCAGGCTCCCCACTGAGCAGAGAGCCCGAAACGGACCTCGATCCCAGGACCCTGAGATCATGACCTGAGCCGAAGGCAAAAGCTTAACCCACTGAGCCACCCAGGTGCCCTACAGTAGCAATTTCTAAACATAATTAGATAATTATCTTCCACATATTTTGGACATGATGATCATAATGTGATAATGATTAAAATTGCAGTCTGTTCTTTTTCATTTTATCTTATAATATAGAAAATTTTTCATATTATTTCAGAACATTTTGCAGACATCATCTGGAATGACTATATTCCATTGTATCATAAATTTGTATCAATATCTTTTTGCCATTTTTCTATATCATAAGTAACTCTGTGATGAATTTCTTTGTGTGCAAAGCTCTTTCTGTCTTCAGAATTATTCCTTAGGATGCATTCTCAGAACTGGATTTACTAAGTCAAAGGTTATAAGTTTTTTTTAACTTTTCTTTCTCTTTAATAAAGGTTCTGAATTTTAAAAAGACTTTCATTATCCCTGGCCACATGGCTGTCCAAGAGTTGTGATTTGGGGGCACGTGCTAATGAAGTATTTCTCTCAAATGGAACGATGCTTTCATGTGCTTTTCCTCCCAGTGCTTCTCTGTGGTATTATTTTCCTTTTAATTTTTCTCCCTATTGACCTATATTATCTAATTATCCCACTACTGGGGAACGTCTTTGGGCAAATGAACAACATTTACAAATATCCTCTTTTTAAAAAAGCAAGAATGTTGCCTAGGAATCCCCATCATGCATTATCACAGACCAGCTCATTTATTTTCTGAGAAAATGGAAAACAAGTTTCTTCAGTTTTTACTGGGAGGCAAAGAGGTGGTGAGAGAGGAGAAGGGGAGAGTCTGAAGTCCTGAGATGTCATCCATAGGGTGGTTGGATGGTGTACCAGATGGTACCGGAGGCCCTGGGCAAGTGAGAGAGTGAAAAATGGGTTCTGAAATACAAAATCTGAAAAGATGCCAAAAGATCCAGCATAACCTTTATGATGTCTTGCTTGAGAAGGGAGCTGACCCTGCGAAGCCCCCAGGAGCTGGTGAAGTTCAAAGATACTGGGTTTGGAGATGGATAGCTAAAACTGGGGCGCTCCTGCCCTTGGCCACCAACTGCAAGCCTCTCAGCACATCACTTCATCTTTGGCCCTCGGTGTCCTACTGGTAAGAAGAGATAAAAGAATACAGCCAGCCCACCTTCTAAGGCTGCTGGGAATCAAGTTCAAATGTTCAGAAAATCACTGTGCCCAGGGCCTGGTGCATGGGGATGTATTGAATCAATGATTATTGAAACCAAGAGGAAATGGTGGGTGAGAAAGTCCTTTGGGAACTTGCAATGTGATGAGAAAAAATGTAGGACCCTTCACTCCATCCTCAGCTTAGTCCTAAACAGCAGGTGATCATAACCACTGAAAATGGTGGGTTTTTCTTTTCAGTATCTTTTCTTTTATTATTATTATTATTACTTAATTTTTTTTCTGTATTCTAAGATTCATTGCCCATTCCCCATACCCAGTGTTCCATGCAATAGGAGCCCTCAGTACCCACCACCAGGCTCTCCCATCCCCCCACCCCCTTCCCTCTAAGTCCCTCAGTTTGTTTCTGTGTCCAAAGTCTCTCATGTTTTGTTTCTCTCCCTGAATTACCCTACTTCCCATTTACATTCCTTCTCCTACTGTCTCTAAGTTATAGCAAATGCTGTTCTGTTTTCTGTTGCTAGGAATCAAACCAAGAATTCTTCTACTGGCAATAATCTAGTTCCATTATGGTCAGAATATTTTTAGTCAGGAGAAGGTCCTACTGTATTTTACTATTTGTAGTGTTGATGATCAAAAACACATATATTCAAATGAACAGAACAAAAGTTTCCTGACAAATTAACAATAATTACATTTATTAAGATAGTGTGCTCCCTGGTTGTGTGTGTGTGTGTGTGTGTGTGTGTGTGTGTGCGTGCGTGTGTGCTTCAGCTTTCCTACAATGATAAAAGGTATATAATTCAGAAAATACAGAAAAGTGTAAAGAATCAGAATCCCATCTCCCAAAGGCAACCTCCATTAATAATTGCCATTACTTCCTTCCAGCATTTTTACAATTCAGTTTTGAAATCATCACTTTGATCTTTGAAGTAGTGTTTTATTTTAGATTCATCCAGAGCTTGTTAAAATCTTGCCTCTGCCACCTGCTGAACTGTGGAGTACTAGGGGAATGGATAAATAAGACTGCTCCCTCCCAGGGAGCTCCCAGGTTAGGGAATGTTTTCTCCAAGTGTCACCTGAGGATGTCCTGTATAGAAGCAGCCAGGGGGCTCCTGAGAAGTGAAAAAAGGAAGACTGTTCATCCCTTGCCTGGGAGTTCTTCCTCACACAAAATGCTGGGTTTCTCCATGGTTCACCACCTCTCAGGTTGATGGGCAGTGTTCTCTAGGGAAAGAGACTTAGCAACAGCTCATTCTGAAGGAATGTTCCAGTGTAGTCATGGATTCAGCAGAGGCTGGCGGGGTTAAGAGTGCGGACTTTGGAACCAACAGACCTGGACTCTATGGCTGACTGGCTGTGTGTCTGGTGTGCCTTCCAGTCTCTGTGCGCCCCTGTCTTATCACTAGCACAGTGGGTCTACCCGACTGGTGTTCCGTTGCGTGAGAGGATGTCCTGGGAGAAAATGGTTATGCACTGCCCCGTTCGTAGGAGCTGCTGGAAAAGTGGTGGCCATTGTCATCATCCACCACAAAGGCTATTGTAGTCACACCAAAACCTTTTTCCCACTTTGCCACAAGTCGGATCCCAGAGGGACAACACAGGCATTTCAGGGGCAAAGGTCATCCGAGGCTTGAGCTAAAACCCTGCCCCTGGTGGCTGGCCATTAACTCACAAGAGCTAAGAGCGGAATTCATCGCCACCTGGCTGGGAAGAAAGAAATCTTGCTCTCCTTCCTTTCCCTCGTCTCCTCCCTGTTCGCTCTCTGTTCCTCTTCACTGCAAACGATACGTCACTCCCCAGGACACTGCAGTGGCAGAAACCTGTTACCAGTTTTGTCAGATCCTGAAATGGCAGATGGATGCAGCCGGCAGCCTCTCACCGCATCCAAGATGTCTTCATCCATCCTCCCAGGACCCCGGCAAAATGCTTTTGGCAAAAGCAGGAGAAAAGGATAAAAATTAAGTATAAGGCGCTGCATTCATAGGGGCTTTTATGGGTCCGGATGTGTAATGATGGTTTAATGGCAGCCAAGAGGCAGGTAATTAGGAGCAATCGCCTCTGATCACCCTTGTACACAGCCCCAGATAGCTCCTCAACACTCCTGAACCCTTGTTTGCTTTCTCTGAGGCAGAAATCCCACAAGGTCTGCACACTGCCAGCTGTCCAACTAGCGAACTGCCGCTGCGCTCCTGAATGGGAGCACTCCGCCTGGCGAGGCTCCCTTGAGCGGCCCCTGGCTGTCTTCGCCAGCGTGATTTCCTTTATCTAACTGCTGCAGGAGCCGCTCCTGATCACGCTGCTGCTGGCCTCTGAGGGTCAGACACGGGACCGTCGCTACCCAAACAAACGAGGAGGATGTCCCCTTTGGGGGAGACTGATAAGCAGTTGGCAGGCAGGCCACGGGGAAGAGAAGGTGCCGGCAGCCAGCAATCTGCAAAGGTTGTAAATATGTTACACTCTCAGTGGGGAGACGGGCAATATAGGCACCAAGAGGCCTTTGTTTAATGAGCTGTCAGAAAGCAGGCATGAAATTATGTTTGAAAACATGTGCAAGCTGCAGAGACAGAACGGAGGCCTGTAAATGGCCCTCTTCCTTCTCGGTGGATGTTTGGAGCATCTTATCAGTCTGAGAACTGTCATAGGATGAAAGCTATCATTAGCAAACTAATGGTGTTTGAAAGCTACAAATTTTTCTCTCTCTTCTCCATTTTTGACTTAAATGGATTATAGAAAAAATCTTAATGGTTTTTTCCTTTCCTTGGGATTTTGGTAAACATGCAAATTGGAAGAGAACCAAAAACAAGCCACAGAAAAGAAGTATCTCTGGAAGAACAATTGAAACGGTTATACTTTGAGTCTGCGCTCAGAACAACCAGCTTATATTCTTCCCAATTCTGTTGAGACTCTGTTCAGAGAACTCTAATGTACCTCCAGCCAGCATTTTATTTCAATCAGACTCATAAAAGAAAGCATAAATATAAAATAAATTGCTCTCCTATACTCTGAGTATTAGAATTAGTGGGTAGGTATAATATCACTTCTACCACATCAGCTATCAAATACTAGAGAATAATTTTCCAAAGACTTGAAATTATTCTTATGGGTCACATGGCTGTGAAGTTTATTTCTATTAAGGGTGAAACTTAAAGATTTTAAAAAATCTGCCATGATGGGAGCATCACTGATTGAGAGCTTATTTGGGCCCCGGCTCTTAAATTCCAAAATGATGTATGTGATTTGGTTGCTCTATTTGGATCTTTTCCCCTCAAGGCACAGCAGACCTGCATTTCCTGCCTGTGGTCAAACCAGGCAGCCAGAAATGACTTGCACAAAACCCCTTTCCTACTAAAAGGCTCATGACTTTAACCAAAGCCGATTCAGGAGAGGTAGCCCAATTAGCAGAGAAGACATACAAATGGCCACAGGTACATTAAAATGTACGGCGTGTCACTGAATGTCACTAATCAAGGAAATGCAAATCAAAACTATAATGAGATATCACTTCACATCTGTTTGAATGGCTATCGTCAAAAAGACAAGCGATAACTTGGGCCGATGTAGAGAAAAGGGAACCCTGTGTACTGTGGGTGGGAATGTAAACCACTATAGCTGCTATGGAAAACAATATGAAGGTATCTTGGAAAATTAAAAATAAAACTACCATATGATCCATATCCAAAGGAAATAAAAACAGGCTATTGAAGAGATATTTCCCCCCATTCCCATTCTTTGCAGCATTAATAACAATAGGTAAGATAGGGAAACAACCTAAGTGTCCATCCACAGATGAATGGATACAGAAAACTTGGTACATATACATAGTACATATGGTTTAACCATGAGAAAGAAGGAAATCCTGCCATTTGTGGCGACACGGTTAGATTTTGAGGGTATAATGCTAAGTGAAATGAGCCAAACAAATACACATGGTTATCACTTACATGTGGAATCTATTGAAAAGTCAAACTCACAGAAGCAGAGTAGAAAAGTGGTTGCCAGGGGCTAGGGAGAGATCAGTAAAGGGTACAGTGTTTGAGCTGTAAGACAAATAAGTTCTGAGGATCTGATGAAACACATGGTGACTATAGTTGATAACCCTGTATTACATAATTGAATGTTATCAATTTCTTGAGTATCTTTCAAAAGCTTTTTTTTAGTGCATATGTAAGCAAATGTTTAGGACTTTCATGGGTTCATCTTTTTTGACATTTAAATCTCTAATTGTCATTTGGAGTTTATTCTGATGTGAGAAGCGAGATATGGATTGACCTTAATTTTTTTTTCTAGAATAATACCCAGTTATTCAAACATTATTTATTACATAATCCATCTGTCTCCCGATGATTTCAAATGCTAACTTAATCATATAAATTCCTCAAGGTGTGTATCCTATATGTATATATTCTAAATTCTACATTTATTTTAGATCATTTTGTTATATTAATTTTCTGTCTATTTGTAAGTCAACGCTACACTCTCCTCTCTTCTATTATTATCTATCTAATTATTGTAGCTTTATATTATGTTTTAATGTCTGATAGTGTAGTTCTACATTAGTGATTTTTTTCTCAGAAATTTTTTCGTATTTCGTCCAGGTGTCATTGCTTGTTCATTTTTCACATAAACTTTGGAATCAGCTTGTCTTGTCAAAACTGTTTTAATACCTTTATTGTAATCTACTAAATTTATGAGTCAACTAAAGAAAATTAACATATTAATGATATTGAGTCTCTTGTTGCCTTTCTACTTGTTGAATTCTTTTGTCTCACTCAGGAACATTTTAAAGTTATCTTCATAAGTCTTTTAAGGTATGTTTCTAAATATCTTATACTTGTTACTAGTGTATGTGAGATCTTTTAGTACATCTACCTGTTGCTTGTTTTGAAAAAGTTTTTTTTAATCTCAGTTAACTTTGTACCTAGCCATTTTTCTGATTTATTTTATTGTTTGTAATAGGTTTTCAATGGATACATTTAATTTTTCCAGATATGTAATCCTATAATGGTAATTATAATGATAATTTTACTTTCTTCTTTTTATATCTCCAATTTCTTTTTCTCATGTAATTGCATAGGCTAGTATCACCAGAATAATCTTACATAACAGTAGCAAAATTGAAATGCTTGTTTTGAATTTATTAAGAATGAAATTTGAATGGGTACTTAATTTTAAAAAATCAGATTTTTTCAACATCTATGGGATTGATTATATGATTTTCCTTCTGAATCTATTAATACGGTGAATAAGTAAATAGATATCTAAAAATTGAACCCTCCTTGCATTTCTAGAATAAATCCCTCTTGGTTGTTGTGGCAGACTTTACAAATAGTCTTTTCATTTTTTTTATTTTTAGAATATTTAATAGTTTTAATTTAGCTTTTCATCTTTGCCCAAATTGCTTAAGATAGAATTATTAATATCCAGGAAGTAGGAACTTCTTGTCCTTATTGCTAAATTCCAGTTTTATTTCATTGTGACTAGAGGCTATTGTTTGCACTATTTCTAATTTTTTAAAATTGATTGACATTTCCTTCCCTCATAGATAACTTCCCTCACTTCACAAACTCATAGCCCCTTAAATCTCTAACACCTTTTCCTCTCCACTCTTACCTGATGATCTTGCTTCCCACTTCACTGGAGCACAAAATGGAAACTTTTGGAAAATAAGTTCCACAAACTCCCACAACAATATCTTCCTACCTACCAGGGTGTGGACTGGATACACTGCTGCCTCTCCCCTCCGTTTCTAACTTAAAGTTTTTGCTTCAGCAATTCTTCCTGCTTTCTCCTATACCAACAGTCTCCCCTCTTTCCTAACTCATTTCCACCAGTGCATAACCATACTGTCTTCTTAAAAACAAAACACAAACAAAATTATCTTTTTCTCCTGGAGACACTACCCTTTTTCTTGGCCCGCTCCCTCCCACTTTACAGCTAACACTCCTTGAAAGACATCCAGTATCAGTGCTCCCTTTTATTCTGTCTTCTCACTTAAGCCAATTCCGGTTGGGGTTTGAACTCTGCCCCCCTACAAGCCTGTGCTTGTCCATAACACCAATGACCTCCATGTTGCTACATCCAAATCTTGGTCTCCATTGAACTTGGCTCAATAATACATATCACAGTTAATTACTCCTTCTCATGGATGTGATTTCTTTACTTGTTCTCCAAGATACTACGCACTTCACTTTCCTTCAACCTCACTAGCTGTTCCCTCTTAGTATCCTGTACTAGTTCTTCTTTTGCCCCTTCACCTCATAGCATTGATGTGTCCCTGGCTTGGTTCGTGGGTCTCCTAATACCTCCTGCTCTCCCTGTACTCACTCCCTTGCTGATTCTCTCCCAGTTCTGTGATTTTAGGTAGCGTCTATTGTCAAATGATTCTGAAATGCATGCCCCCAGCTATGACCATTCCATTAAATATTAACTCATTAACTTTCAACTCTCTATCTCTGCTTAGATGTCTAATGAGTATCTCAAATGTATCCTGCCCCAAACGGAAATCCTGATCTTCTTCATCCCCAGAACCTTCTCTACCCACAGCCTTCCCCATCTAGGTTCAGAGTATCTCTGCCCTGGTGTCTGACAGGCCCTCAGTAATTAGAAATCATGGATTTTTGTGCCTAGGTGAGTGTTTACTGGACCTATAGCAAAGGTTGGCTTGTTTTCAGGAAAGGGTGGGGACTGTGTCTCCATATTATAAATCCTTTAAAACATGAGCTAACCTTTACATATAGGGTCATTATATTACCTTTTTTCAAATTCCACTATAATACTTTGACCTGCAAAAGACCTCATCTTTGTACATTTGGGGACTATTCTCTTTCCTAATTAAAGTCAGATGGTTGGCTTGTGGGTTTTTTTTTCTTTCCTGAGCTGCGTTTTAACAGCTGTGGTATATTGCCAATGAGTTATCAGTGGACAGATATGAGATTCCTTTATGATGTTAAATGACATATTATAGGATTTTTTCCACAAACTACAAAAGCTGAACATTGTGGACAATATTAAATCTTGTGCAAGAGTTATCCTTTCTAAAAAATACATGTTAATTTCTAAAATATAGCTGTACAATGTTTTTTTGGCCATTTTCCTAGCATATGCTCTATTTCATAAGAAATATTTTTATAGAATTGGATGATCTTTGGCCTCAAATTTTTAGACAACAAACAGCAACAGTAAAAACGATCTGACTTTAACTGCTGGAATGGAGGAACCATAGCTAATTAATTTAAAACTAAGGCCTACCAATATAACTACTGATAGACAAGAGTCATCAACAGATGCTTTAGCCACTGGATAATATGTTGCATAGTCTTAAATTATTGTCATACAGGTTGCTTATAAATTACAATGGAGAGAATAGAAGGCTAATACCTAAACAAGTGGTCCAAATTAAAATCATTGATGACAAGAAAGATTGTCTTTGTGCCTCCTGATATTGTGGGGAAGTACATAACATCATTTATTTTGTATTCTTACCAAAATGTTTAACTTGAACATAATCATGAGAAACAAAAACAAAAGCCAGCAATAATGATTCTGTAGTTATATTGGAAAAAGTCTTTGCTCTAAGGAGATGCATTTAGGGTTGAAGTATCATAAGTGCAACTCATTTTTTTTTAAGATTTTATTTATTTGAGAGAGAGAGCGAGTGAGTGGGGAGAGGGGGAGGGGCAGGGAGGCAGAGGGAGAGAAGAGAGGAGCAGAGGAGAGGGGCAAAGAGGCAGATTTCCCACTGGGCAGGGAGCCCAATGCAGGGCTCAATCCCAGGACTCTGGGATCATGACCTGAGCTGAAGGCAGACCCTTAACCAACTGAGCCACCCAGGAGCCCAAAGTGCAACTCACTTTCAAATGGCTCAGTATGACGGAAAGAGAGAGAGAGAAAGAAAGAGAGAATGTGGCAAAATGTTGACGGTTGTTGACTCTAAATGAACGGTATACGGGTGTTCATTGTACTATTCTTTCAAAAGTTCTATAAGTTAGAAACTTTTCAAAATAAAAAGTTGGAGTAAAGGTTATAAATTAGTGGTTTTATGAAGTGAAGATATCAGTTGTTATAGTCATATATCTCTGTGACCTAGACTCAAGGCAATATTTCATTGAGATTTATTAAAAAATGACAGAAGATATGTCCATGTGAAAACTCTTGTGGCTCATTTTTCCCCCACAGATAATAGACTAAACCACTATTAAAACTGAAGATGTTATTAGCAGTAGGGTAAGAATGAACATAGTTACTATCTACCTAGTCACTCAAACTAGCACGTTCATTTGCTCCCAATTCCTCTCCTCGTCCACCCCTAGTGACCCCCAGGAAGACTCCAAGTCTACAAACATGCTGCTCTTTTGCACAAAGCACCTCCCTCCCTTCCTCGTTCATGGATCAGTACAGGGGTCCCATCCTCCGTGAAGTCTGGGCTGGTATGTCACTCCTTATATTGCTCTCACTGCATTTTATTTTCTACAAACCATGTCTTCCGTGGAGCTCAGCTGGTCCCTGGCTCAATATTTCTGCTTGTTTTTCCACTGCATTGTAATTCAAGTTTCTGGATCTCCTCTGCCTGGTAGAGCAACAGACACCTGGATGGTGTTTAATAAATGCTCGTGGGAATTAATGAGGCAACAAGGGAAGAGCTGATGAGCTAACTGTGAACTAAAATGGAAAATCTCATTTTGACCAAGAGACAGATCCCACAGTTAGTCATGCTGATTCAAATTATATATCTAATCTGTTAGACTATTTTTAAAGGCTTTGAAGGGAATCAGCACATGGCTAATTCAGCTCGCTGTGAGAATGTAGAAGGCAGTCTGCTTTCTGTATGGAAATAACTCTATTACAGTGGAAAATATTCTAGTAAGGGATGGGTTGGAAGAGAATGAGTCTTAGGGAAGGTAGGTGTGTTTGTTGGAGTTTGGAAGAATAAAGGCTGGAGAAAGTAAGTCTAAGAGCAGGAGTGGCACCCTTTTCCAGCCCAAGCGTTTGAGATCCTGGGCCCGCTGCTAAGCAGGAGAGTCTATGTCATGATATGTCCTGTAATAGTCACTAGTAATGACTGGCCACACTCTGTCCCTTGCAGAAACCGCGTAGGAGGGACAGGAAGCAGGATTCAAGCACTGCCACCGAGTTTAGAGTCTTAATGTATCTGGAGAAAACTCAGTTCTGTGGTGAAAAATAAAAATTACAGAAGCCTTCATCAGTATCTCATGCAGCAACACATAAGGACATCAGAACTGGGGTTACTTGACAATAATACACGGGAGCAATTGGGAATGCAAACTGTATCTAAATGTCATTCATAACATGAATGGATTTGAGGATGGAGATGGGGCATTATAATCTAATAGGTACAGAGTTTCAGTTTGGGGTGATAAAAAGTTCTAGAGATGGAGGGCGGTGATGATTGCACAACAGCGTGAATATACTTAATGCCACTGAACTGTACATTTAAAAATGGTTGAAATGGTAAATTTCATGTTATGTAATATTTTACCACATTTTTTAAAAATGAAGGAAGAAGGATCTTCAGTTCATATAAGTTTTGGAGCTTTGCCAAATTATAGATCTTTGCAAAGCTGTTTGGAGAATGTGGAGGGACCCTACCACTCAAGTTCTGATGCAATCATGTGTCGTTGGGTGTCCGTGCATTTCATGCCAAATTGGTGCCTGTTGTTCTGGGAGCCCTTGGCATGGGCTCATGTCTTAAACCTCGGGCTCTGTGGATATCTGGCTCAACAACAGCAGATATGTGAGAAAACACCGGGTCTCTGTGTGGGGGTTCTGATTCCACCTCGCTCAGGCTTCCTGGTCTGTGAAAGGCAGGGTGCCTCTGCACTTCGTTTTCCTCTCATCTCTCCTGGCATGTTGATATAACCCCCTGGGAAGCAGTCTGGTAGATCTGAGATCTAGGAAAGAGGAGGGTTCTGGGTGCCTAATGTCTCACACATCGTGACAATAGTTGTGTCAAATATTGAATAAATGTGTGTGTGCTTCTTAAGAGTTGTAACTTTTGGGCTAAAAACGTCAACCTGACTTCAGGTTCTCTTCCTGTGTGTAAAGATTTGTTGATATGTCATCTTTGCTTGTAGCACAGGTACTATGGGGAGAGAAGTCTAACAGAAGTTACTTAAAAATGTAGTGTGCAGTTCTCTCTAGACCATTTAGAAAAAGTCTCTCCTCCCCCCCTTTGGATTTGTCTAACTTTTTTCTGTGGTTTACAGTTGTTTATTTGGGCTCCAAATGTTCTGGAGTGGGGAACCCTGCCCCTGTAAGATGTGCCCCCTGGGTTGACACTGAGATAATGCACATTAAAATGGAGGTCCCAAAGACCTCAAGTCATGGGCTGACACTGGGGCTTAAACAATCCTTGGCCATATTACAGACTGGATGCAAAGGGAGACACAATGAGGCAGGTGTCCATTTTTGTTGGAAGCATATGCAGCAGGCTCTCCCATTACAGTCTGGTCTTGTAGACCTGCAATGGCTTCTCTCAACAAGAGCTCTCCAGTGTTTGCCTGACAACAATGGCTTTGGGCTGATGAAGACAGTACAACAGCACTCTGGCCTCTCAAATCCACCCACCATCCTTGTCCTTATTTTGAACACATACTACTCTTTACCTTCGATGGCCTCTGAGAACTCCATTTCTTCTGCTGTTTTTGGCGAAATCCCCTTACATACTGGTCTTTAGTCAGTGACTTACTGTTCTAACATCACCACTGGTGATGATGATAATAGGTTTCTTCTCTGCACCAGGTACATTGCATATGGGAATCACATTTCAGTCTTGAGAGATAGGGTAGATATTGTTGGTTTCATTTTTTAGATGCAAAACAAAAAGACAAGGAAGATAGCATGACCTGCCCAGGTGTCTCCGGTGCTGTGTGCTGCTTGAGGCTTGCTGCCTGTAGGTACTGGACCCAATTTTGGTTCTGCAAGTAGACAGCAGGACTCTCAGGAGTCCGGAGATCCTCATCCTCAGAATCCTTTTATATTTCTCAGCCTTCTCTATAAGGATCTCATCATTCTGTGACAAAGAAAAGGAAGTCTAAAGCAAATAACATCAAAAGTACACTTTCCAGACCTATAGCAGCCACAAAGAACAAAGGGGACATCATGCCGAGAGCAATTAACATACCAAGAACACACCCTCCACTCGAAGTGGTCACATGTCACTTGGTCCCCCAAGCACACTTCAGAGTTTTCCATTTTGTTCTCCAGAGTAGCCGATTTACATGGATGGCAATAAATAACATTGTAAAGGAAATGCAATGTCAACTGGAGGGGTTAAAAATTATTTGAAAATGAAAGGACAGAATGCTTGACTTATTAGGAATTAGCAACTACTTTTATCTGAATTCCTTGAATGAACTAAAACATATCCATCTGTTTTGTCTCTCTCTCTCTCTTTTCCCTTCCTTTGGCAGGACTAAAGAGTAGGAGGGGCTTAACATTATCAGAAAACATTATCAGAAAATTAACATTTTACAGGACATTTGGAAAGGATATCTAATGTTGTACAGTATAGCAATTCAGCTGGTGGGTGTTGATGCTCTATAACATATATTAACCTACATAATGTAGCAGGACTACATTTATAACTTCAAGAGAGTTTTCTCTATACATGAACACAAATCCTATTGTTAGAATCCAAATAATAGATCCTAATATTAGGGCCCCATGTTCATATTAAATGATATTCATATTAACTGAGTTTAACTCAGTAACCATTTGAAAATTGACAATGAAAGAAATTGACTCAGTCAAAGAACCTCCATGTTGGTCTCTTCTCTGTTTCTTACTCTGTGATCTTGGACAAGAAATTTCCTGTAATACACAGTGACCAAAAATGCCAATACAGACCTTCTATCTTTAATGTTAATGCTTAGACCTGCACATGGACTGAAATTATACAGCAGCAACTCCTAGGGACTCCAACTCTCTTTTAGTTTATCTGAGTGTTAGAAGAATAAAGTTGCTAAGCTGACTGAAAGGTTCTTTTATGGAAAGAACTTATAGGGAAAATGTGAACAGCTTGATTAAAAAAAAAAAAACTTTTAAAATAATAGCAATACTAGGGGCACTTGGATGGCTCAGTCCATTAAGCATCTGATTCATGATTTCAGCTCAGGTCATGTTCTTAGGTCAAGTCATAATCTCAGGATTGTGAGATTTAGCCTCATGTCAAGCTCCTCACTGGGGATGGAGTCTGCTTAAGATTCTTTCTCTCTCCTTCCCTCTGCCCTTTCCATCCCAACTGGTGTGTACTCTGGCTCTCTTAAATAAGTAAATAAGTAAAGAAATACAGAAATAATAGCAATACTTATAATACAGATTAGCATTTATTAAGTACTTACTATTTGGCTGGTACTCTAAATGCTAATGCATTGCATACACTGTTTCATTGATCCTTACAACATATGCATGAAGGGAATATTATCTTTCGGATTATATAATATACACCTATGTAATATATATCATATATGATGTATCATATACTATATCATATATTATATATATGATATATCTATAATCTCCCTTATTACATGAAGAAACTGAGGCTTAGAAGCTTCAAAGGCTTTCAGCAGACCACACAGCTCATCTGACTGTAGAGCCCTCACTAATAATGATTATATTGTAGGTTATTAGGAATCCTTCTTCAAAAAATGTAGAGAAATATTAAAATGTGAACAGAATCTGGCAAATATAAGTAAAAAGTTAACTCTTAAGCTAACAATTTATGTATATATTTTCATCTGTCATTCCTTTCCATTTCATATTATTTCATAGTAATAAGAAACTAAAGTGATATTTTGTGTGCTGCAAGTAGAAAAAAAGGAAGCAATGGTTGAACCCATTTAGATTCCATTCTGCTACAGCCAATCTTTTACAGAAATGATGTTGTAATATAAATGAATGTACACTTGTACTAGAGGGAAACATATATAGTCTTTAAAGTTATTCAATTTATACTGCTACTCAGTTGTTAAAGTGTTGGTGAATGTAGCATGTATATAAATATGACACCAGTGACAGCTATAAAGATAAACCTTTTATGTTGTAACTTCTCAATTTAAGCACACAAGACTCAATTTGGGGAATAAATCATGATAACGGGTAGCTACTACTTTTATATGAAAATGAATAAATGTCTTATACTATCAGTTTATTAACCTATAATGAGTAGATACTTCATCATCACTTTGTAGATTTTTTGAAATACCTTGGCACAGTTGTGTTATAGATAATGCAGACTCATCTGGTTGCTAAGAAATTAGTTTTATTACCTAAGAAATTGCTTGTCTCAGTACTCAGTAGTAGATTGGACTGTAAGAATGTGTGACTGACCCAACACATTAGCCAGCTATGTGACAAACCCAATGGGAGCCTGTTCAGTTATATCCTTCCTTTATCTGGGAGAGATAAGGAGGAATAAAGATAATATATAGGCAAGGAGGAGGATTAAAGGCAGTAAGAGCCCTCAGGGCACAGTGATGAGAAGCCTCCAGGAGCAAGTTCCCAGGATTCTGCCATGTGATACATATTATGGGAATGCTTCTTATCTTAGGGGGAGAGGAGGGACCCTAAGGCAGTACCTCACGAGGCATATTGTGGGCAGTATAATATTTCTGCATGTCTGGGGTGTGATATGAGGGTCAACACAAGATCCTTTGGCCCCCTGTTTGTTGCTATGACATACACTATTGCTTGATGGTGCATTGTTTGGGGTTTGCCCAGAGATGAAGGCTTTAATTTCAGAAAGAGCTAAAATGCACATAAGGAGATTTGGAAACAAGAAGATTGTTCAAAGAATGATCCAAGACATTCTCTGGTTTATTGCATGGCAACAAGCTAGCTGAGACAGTGAGTCCACTTCCCTCTAGCTGGTGAGGTTGCTCCCTATCCTGTCAAAGAACAAGAGGGCCCAAGATCTCTAAAATCTAGTACCTAAGCACAACTGGCACCTGAGCCTAAAGCTCCCTGTGTAAGGTGTACACACATACAGATACACACACATGTTTTGGAATGTGATGGGATACAAATTAACAAAATATAAAAGTTTCATTTACATAGATATGTAAGAAAGATCACCCATTACACTTCCAGGGGAAGGAGACAACCCCACTCCAACCTCCCAGAGTCTTCTAGTTACATTAGGGCCTAGTGTGCACAGAGGGCAAAGAGCTGCTGCGCTTTGTGCCTGGAGAATCAGAAGGATGGGCCTTCCAAGGAAGAACATGGCGCCCTTGAGCGACATGTGAACAGGAACCACACTGTGTTCCTTCTTGCATTCCCATGCACAGGGGTCCCACAACGTAGGTGCCCAATAGAAGTTTGATAAATAGCTTGAAGGCCTTCTTTAGAAGAAGGCTTTGCTAAGAAAGGCAAGGAATGCAGGGTGGAAAGAAGTCTATTTTCCCCTGGATTCCCACCCAACTCATTCTCATTGAGCAAGTACACCTTGTCGCCTGCAAATAGTAGCAGGCCTGGCCTTCCAGGGAATGACTGACTAAATGAAAAAGTTGTGAGGGTGTGAACCCTTGACCAACACAATTGTCTGTAACTCCTTCAGCCATCCAAAGACCCAGGAGCGTGATTAATTGGAGCCAGAAAATGAGCCCTGCCTCTTAGCCAGCTTCCTTCCAGCATACTCAATCTCAGCTCATTGGGGTCAGCAGAATTCAGCTACAGAATTGCAGTCAGAGGTCAGGACACATCAGCCATCTTTGCAGAGAGACCTTCCAGGCCGCTGCTCCTGGTATCCATCCATGTCCACCCAAAGGAACCTGAGGATGATGTGAATGACATTTCCTGCTGCCCTTTCAAATGCTCTGGTACTGGGGCTCTCAGCATCCCCTTCTTAAGCCACTCAGGTACACATGAGTCAGTCAGCAGTTCCAATTAGAGGATCAGAAACAGAATGTGTAAGACTTCTCCCAGATGGCTCTAGCATGAGAAGTGAATGGTGTGGATCTCACTAATAGATTTTTCCTGATTTCTGGCTGAGAAGCCAGACAAGCACAAAGTGGCCATTAAAGGGCAAGTGGGCCTTACAATTCCCTGTCTTTTCATCAACACAACTTGGCCACACATCAGCTCTGGAGCCACTTTGGTTGCTGAGCTCCCAGCCTTTATTTTATCACTAAAACCAACCCCCATAGTGAGCCAATGAAATTATTTTCAGCCCTTGATCAGAATAGTGCTGTCCCCCTCCCTGACCCCCCTTACCAAGCCATCCTCCATTTTGCAAGGATTTTTTGTGAGACAATGCACAGAGAAGATATGAGCAGCCGTGCCAATTAGAACTGACCTTCAACCTAAGAATGTGGAGGAGCCTTGCTGTGGGTAAAATAAAAAGTGGTTTATCAGAATAGAAAATGTGTTTTGCAGCACAAGTGAGTATCTTTTCTGGGCATTTAGTACTTCTGTAAGTAAGAATTTTAATCTTAGGATGAAAGAATACAGAGAAGAAACCCCCTGATGGTGACTCAAAACCTCTCTCTAATTTATTCACCAGGATCAAGCCTCTTCAACCCTTTTTGGGGAAGCAGGGACAAAAAGGGAAAGAATATTGATAACCATAGTAACTAGCTCTTCTGAGTTAGCAAACCCTCCAAAACACTGTCGTTTAACCAACATTAATCATCTCTCAACCCTAAGGCCTGGGTGTGTGGTTTGTCTGGTGTTCAGGGCTTGCACACCTCAGTGAGAACTTGTTCATGCTTCTCAGTTTCCTGCCAGGTTGGTTGGAAGTCACTGATCTAGAATGGCTTCCATAGGAATGACTCTGCTCCCATTTCGCCTCTCATGTTGCAAAAGGCCAACCCAGCCTTGTGCTTGTGTTAGAGGCAGGGTTCCTGCAGGGAGCTAAGGGCTGGTCTTGGAACCTGCCCGCCAACACCTCCAATGTATTCTGTTGGCCAAAGCAAGCCAAGCCACGTTCAGTGGGTGGGGAAATAGATTCTACCTCTTGTTGTCACAACTCCCACGGCAAAGGGCACAGATGCAGAGATGGGTGGAGAACTGGGGCCATCAGTGGAACTCATCTGCCATGATGGGAGAAAGCAATGAAAGAAATAATCTGAGGAAAAGAAAGAATAGGTTCAAGGTGTCTAAAGATTAGGCTTGTGCCTAACTCTGACTGTTCTTGCTCTTCTGCCCATGCCCTCGCTTCAGCCTTCTCCTCAAGTGTTGAAAGGTTTAGTGCATGTTTGTCGAGGAAAAATTTGACTAGGCATGATGACTTGGGTTATCATCCACCTCCTCTCTGAGGAATGCTGTCGGCTTCCCTCAGGCACAGGACATATATCTCAGCAGGCAGCTTGGAGGCCAACAAGAATCAAGATGGCTTCCAGGGCAAGGAGAGAGCACTGGCCTCCAGTGGATACTCACCCACTTTTATGGAGAAGGGGAGGGTAAGGAAGAGGCTCTTAGTGTCACTGCATAAGACGGGGCACCTGCCTACCTGTCCCATATCCTCATCAGCCATTTCTTCTCACATGCACCAGCCATCTGGTGTGCTGAACAACCTTCAGTTCCCGAAATGTGAGACGGAAATAGCTCCACATCTTCGCACCACACTCCTTCTGTCTGGAACAACCCTTCCCACCCAGACAATTCCACTTTACCCTCCCTTGTTTACTTTTCTTTCTTCCTTGTGATTTTGTCAGTTCCATTACAGCTGACCAAGAAAATAAAAAATAAATTAAAAATTCTTTTGTCCTTATATTCCCAGGGTGAACCAAGTCTTTAGTTTCCATATTCCCAGAGCTTATTTCAGAGCCCACCACATAGAAGTGTGTAATAAACCCAGCTTCACTTTCTCCTTGGGAACACTACATTAACCCTTATTTATGGAGCAAGGGCAGGTTTGTTTACTTTCCCAATACCTCTGGAGCAGAGCAGACTTTTCTTATTCCAGTTTGTTTAGTTGACTTAGGCAGATAATAAGTACTTGCCTGAAATCAACTGGCGTCCAATTGGCAAAGCAAGAACTGAAATCTCTGTCTTCCAAGTCTTAGCCCAGTGCTCTTTCTCCTTAATCCCAGGTTTAAGATGTATTTATTTAACATTTAATGCCCTTGCCTTATTCCAGCAGAGAATTTATTCAACAGATTATGCATGAATCATATGCAGGAACTGTTCTTCAATTTAAGAATAGTGATACACAAGACAGATCAAGTAAGTGTTATATGATAAACAGTATTTAATTTATTTACTTACAAATGTAATACTTAGCATTGCTATTTACACTATTTTATATGTTCCTCATCTATAGATGAAGAAACTGAAGCCCAAAGAGGTGAAATAATTTGGCCAAAGTCACACAACTAGAAAGGGGTCAAATTGGAATAGGAACCCATTCTGGCTCCTGAGCCTGTGTTCGTAACCACTGTCCTGTAGGCTGCCAGTATAAAATGTTTTATAATGTGAGGTCACGACAAATGTTCTAAAATAAGTAAAACGGGGGGGGGGGCAGCAAAGGGAATAGAAGATGCTACTATAGACATGGTGGCCAGAGCATCCTATCTGCACAGGTGACACTGGAGCAGAGGGAAAGGGTGAGACTTGAAGGGGAAGAGCTTGGCAGGAAGAAGGAACAGCAGGTGCAAAAGCTCTGAGATGGAAAAGTAAGAGGCCAGTGTGAACAGGGAGCAGAGTGATGGCAGATGCATTAGAGAGAGAGGGTGCTTTTTGGGGGCCATAATAAAGAGTTTGGATTTTATTGTAGTATGATTTTATTGTTGTATGAATTGCATATGAAAACAAGAGTAAAAACAAAATAAATAATATTTAAAAATTATGTAACATCAAGGGTAAAATTACATATAAAATGTAGACCTTACATTTTGCTCCTGAATGTAGGTCATATAATTTGCTACCAGCATCAGGCTACAAATTTGAGCTTGAGTTTCCTTGTGGCCATTGCAAAAAGGAGTAATATGGGCAGTTCCATGCTTTATAGTATTGAAAGTTTTTTTAAAAAAGAAAGATGTTAAGAAACATACCTATTCCTAATACTGAGACTTTAGGGAATTCTCTGGAATCCTGAACTGAGCAAAAGGAAAGTTAATGCATTTTGTAGCTAAACAGAGCTATTTTGCAATTGCAATGAGATGTACAAAATTTTACTGGTTTGCCTGTGGTGGAAACATTGAAACTGAATCTGAAAATCTTCCTGTGTTTCTCTATATATAGCAATTTCAGTCCACACAATTTGTAAAAACTGTATTTTGAGGCTCGGAACATGTCCATAGTGACAAAATATTTGATTCAAGAAATGGTTGATTACACGGTGTAGGAAATCCAAGGGTAGAGGGTGAGAGGCGGCATGGTCAGTCTTCTCATACTGTCATTAGGATGGTTGACAAAAAGAAATAGAGCACAGAACGGCCCCCTAGAGGCCAGGCCGGGGCAAGGTGTTTCTCATTTCTGGCACATAAGAAGAGAAAGTAATTTGCTCTTCTACTATATTCTCTTGACAATCATCGCTGCAAACCAATTTTTTTCCTGCTTACTAAAAAATGGAGAAAACAGGCAGATTGGTTAATGAAGCCATGAGGGGGAAATTTCTCCACGAACCTGTGTGTTCATTAATACTCACAATACCTCCTGTGTTTTGAGCATTTATTCCATTCAGACAAATTTCGGCTTTTTCCCATACATTCCTAAGTAAAGCTCTTTACCTTCTGGAGGCAGGTACTTGATAGGATTTAATGGGATGAGGAGACTCATAAGCTTTGGGTTGTGTGCCTTAATTAAGCCCCAAAGTTTTGACAGCATAATAGAACATTTGAAGGCCATGTAAATTGTGCAGGCTATTCAGAAACTGCATGATTTTGTCATGCCAGAGTTCTAATGGGCCCTAGTGACTAAAGAAAGGCCAGGGCCTTTATGGAGAACCTGGGATTATGCACAGAGGTGACCACTGATGACTGTTCCAAGAAAAAGAAAGAGAAAGGAATAACAGGGCCATGAACAAACCTACACTCTTGATCCAATCCCCTGCAGTTTCCTTTGACCCTTTGCATTGCCTGAGTCTCTGGTTCCGCCTTAATACAGTCTTGCTCTTCTCATGGAGGAGGAGGACTGACAGAAACACCGTGGGTTTGTTAGAAAGTCATGGAGCCTTTCCTGAGAGCAATTGCAGGAGCAGGAGAGGCAGGAACAAGATTCAGAAGGAGCAGGTTGTGAAGAGGATGTGTGGAGGACTCGCCAAGGAAGTGGCAGAGATGGGAGAGAGAGAAGGGAAGTGGTAGAGATAGGAGAGAGAGAAGGGAAGTGGCAGAGATGGGAGAGAGAGAAATTGCATGGTGATTTGAAGATGCAGTGGGGTCAGGGTCTAGTCTTTCTCCAAGATAGAGGAGACCAGCTATGCAAGGACTAAAGGGAAAGCACCAGAGGAGAAATGAAGAGTGAAGGCCAGAGAAAGAATGGGCAACAGTCAGCTTTGGATTAACCTTGGAAGGAAAACAAAACACTTTAGAGACAGTTTTGACAGAAGAGGACTCAGGAGCTATTATTTTGAGGAGGAAGGAACTCCTGTAGTCTGTGCAGCCTCATTCCTTGGAAAAACAGGATTGTGTATGTGAAGGGGGAGGTCGTCGGCCAAGAATGAAGGAGGAAAACATAGAGATTGGGCTGGAGAAAAACAGGAAAGGCTGAGATGACTTCTATCCCATTGACTCAGAGCTCTTAGGAGAAGTTCTCAGTCCAAATGTCTGGAGCTATCTTGGGTAGTGTTGAAAAACTGAGAATGAAACTCAACCCTGGCTGAGTTAGAAGCAAGCAGGTGTCCTATGCTCGGGGCTCAGAGGTGCAAGGAGTGAGCGGGAGAGGGAAGTCCTTAGCAAATTTGGAAAAAATCTTGACGAACATTAGCTCCAGTCAAAAGCAAAAACAAATAAAAAGTTTCTAACTTTTCTAGCTATTCAAGTACATGATGCATCCCCCCCCAAATAATTGACTTCATCTTTCACAAATATTTCTCACTCTATCTCTTCTTTCTGTTGTCCTATATTCATTAAGTACCAGCGAATCCTGAGCTGTGCAAGACACTCTTTCTAAGAACATTCCTACATGTGTAGGGTACTTTCATACTCACCTTTTAATTGATCCTCATGAAACACTTTAAAGGACAACGGGAAGAGCATTTATGTCCATTCCCCATTTTATGGCTGAAGGAGGAAACTCAAAAGTCTCAAGAAAGTGACTCCTAACCCTCCAGTTTTCTACATGCTTCCCCAGTCCTGACCTTCACAGCTCTATCACAGATGCAGTTACTTGTGTGGTTATTTACCTGAAGTCTGTCTTCCCTGCTAGATCGTAGCTCTGTGAGGGCGGACAGGGGGTGCTGTTCACTGTCATCTTCCTGGTGAGTCCTGTTTATCACAGAATCCTCAATGTCTAGACCTGTAATCAGTAGATTTGTGGATGGAGGTGGTGATGGAATCTCTTGAACAGATCCATTTCTTTAAAGAGACTTTATAAGTTAAAGGCACTTGTAAAATTGTATTGAGATTCTTGGATTTTTTAACATTCCCCCAATATTTTACAAACTTAGTCTGACAACAAATCTGATGCGTTCTGACATCTATGCAGTAGATAGCCAACAGTTTTTGTTGTGGTGGGAGTGTAGTTATGTATGTGAGTCAGAACCTGAGCCTAGGTGTCCTGACAGCAAGTTCACATTCGTTTAACCCTTCCCTGCTTCCTAGTAGAATCAGAACAGGGCCTGGAACATTGTAGACCACCAGTAGCCTGAATGAATCAATGAACTAGCATCATTTGCTATGGGATTAATGTCTGTGCCATGTAACTGTTTGCGGTTTGTTGTGTTTGGAGATCTACCAATAACACCTGTGATATTTAAAGCTCCTTGTCACATTGCGAAGAATGATTTCATTTGTAGTAGAAAAATAAGAAAAATAGGGAATGGACAAAGATAATAATAAAAATGGAACCAGAGAGTTGGTAAGTCTTCGCTCACCAGGGACATCATGAACTGAAGGAGACGACTTTTGTTATCTTTGTTTTTCTTTTTGACATTAGAGAAATAAGAAAATGAATGTCTTTGAAAATTTACATAGCATACAATGGATTATTGTGCAGCTGAAAAAAAAAATCTCTAGACTAAACTTCTGCGGCTTGCCACACTTTCCCCAGTTAGCCTAGGTCTGCCTCTACTTACTCCCTGGCATCAGTTTCCTCATCTGCAGGATGGGGAGGCTTATATTTGCATTACCTGTCTCTCTGGATCAATGAGGTGGACATTTACTAGAAGCTGTATTTTACTTAGCTTGGTTGCACTGCAAAGGATGATGTGTTAACTAAAAAGTTCTGTGATGTCAAGGAATCATAGGAAAGGATAAATATATACTATAGATACTTTATTTTAGTCTAATACATATACTTGGACATTCACTGATGAAGCTTTGCTCGAGGACATAGGCCTCTTCTTTCAGTGTGGATTTGCT
Source organism: Spilogale gracilis (assembly GCA_004023965.1). Classification (NCBI taxonomy): domain Eukaryota; kingdom Metazoa; phylum Chordata; class Mammalia; order Carnivora; family Mephitidae; genus Spilogale; species Spilogale gracilis. The sequence goes on along the minus strand of PITA01001850.1, from coordinate 62,927 downwards.
GTTGGGGTTTTCCTATGGTCTTTCTTGCTCAAATCCATTTCTTTTCTTTTCTTTTCTTTTCTTTTCTTTTCTTTTCTTTTCTTTTCTTTTCTTTTCTTTTCTTTTCTCTTCTCTTCTCTTCTCTTCTTTTCCTTTCTTTCCTTTTCTTTTCTTTGAGATTATTTATTTGTTTGAGAGAAGAGAGAGAAAGCACACCTCCATGTGCACATGCACGAGTGGGAGGGAGGGAGAGAGGGAGAAACAGTCTCCCCACCACCGAGCAAGGAGCCGAATGCAGGGATTCCATCCCAGGACCCTGAGATCATGACCCGAGCCAAAGGCAGACGCTTAACTGACTGAGCCTCTCAGGAGCCCCTCAAATCCATTTCTTTAAGGGAGTTACAACGGAAAGACCCTTGTAAAATTCTATAAATTGAGATTCCTGAATTTTTAAAACATTTTCACCAGATATTTTACAGTTTTCTTACCCAGACGTAATTTTACAGCACAATTATTTTTAGCAACTCACTTTATGAAATATTTCCAAGTCATTTGGCTCCATTTTTTTGGAAACAACTCTCTGCCTCTTTACATTCATAGCTCATCTGCTTTAAATGAATTAATTTAAATTAGTATAAGTACTAATATAAATTTATCAAGTACAACTGCTAAAAATAAATCTAGAAATAAGTGCAGCTCTGTAAGTATGCCACACAACTGGTAGGAACAGAGGCTCATGGGTGTATTAGAACAGTAGCTTTCCAACTACATGAATGGATATCCAGATTGAGAAACGCATCTACTATTGCAGAACACACATGAACACACACATGCCCCTCCAACAAAAATTTCCAAAAACACAGCTTACCCTTAAAATGTGTCATGCGCTTTGATGTGTTTTTCAATCTATTTTACTCTTCTTTTGTTTTCAAATTCTGGGTACAAACTACTAAATCATTTTGATGTCACGCTCATGGAGCTCAGCCTGGAGTCTGCAAAGACCTTGTCCTAGAGAGTCGGTTTCTAGTCAGGAGCATTGGGGATGCTGTGGTTGTTAGCCAACACATTGTATGGAGGGAACGGGAGAGGGTCAGTGGGCCTGGCAAGGGAGTGGAGTGAAGATCGGTTAGGAGAGTTTCTTGTGTACATGAAAACACTTCGTAATTGTATAAGGAGCCCTGCCGATGTAAGCATTGGAGGCAGACTTGGATTTCCTATCACTCAAGGCTCCTTGGTAATTGTTCTTAATCCCAGTGCCAGATCCCCCACAAGTCCCAGGTAACTGGGCAGGAGATGGATTTCTGAGGGGCATATTCTCAGGGTGGTGGAAGCCAATCCAAATAGAAGCGATGTGCTCTCAGCCAAGCGGTGGAGAGACCGAGGACAGCAGAGGAGACAGAGCGCCACCAGTGTGTGATCTGCCATGACACATCACCCTCCTTCTCTTGCACACAGCAGCTCAACAGAGTCAGACAGGGTGACTGTATGTCACATGCCAAGAGGACTGCCAGCTCAGCCAGGGCCACTAGCAGACCATGCACCTGGAAACCTGAGAACTCGTCCACTCTGATGGAAATGATCATCAGCTGCATAGAAAAGCATGAAAGGCTCCTCTGGGGTCAGAAATGAAACCTGAAATGGAAATACTAAATCCCAGGCTGTACTCACCCACCCAAACCAGACAGGAGTCATCCAACTTCCCGGCTGCTGGAAGAGCTCTGAAGGGTTTATCAGCTTTGGGGTGCTATCCAGACATAAGCACTTTTCACTCCCAATTTCATTGTTTGGCACTCTGAAAAGGTATGTCCTGCAAACGTTCATTCCCATTTCAACAAGGCTTTCAATACCTGACGAAACGTGAAACTCATGATCCGCTGAGGCCTCCTTGCCCCTTGAGATCCAGATATGAAGGGCTGGAAACTCGATTCCACACTCCATGGCCAGTCAAAGAGTTCAAAAGAGCTAGGGGATAATTCTTTTGGATTTGAGGGCTTCTCCACCTAGTTGTTCAGTTACATACTTCCATATATGTGACCACATCGACCCAGATGTACAACTGAGCCTTTCCTTAATTGCCACAAAAATCTGCTTGCAAAGGCATCTGTGAGCAGCTGACATATCAGAAGGCTTGAGAAGGCAGAAGTGGGGTTTCCCTGGAGCAGGTAACCTTGTACAATGAATTATTGGATAATCTCAGTCTTACATTTTTGCCCTCTCTCCCCAACTCTTGTCTTCCACCCCGAAGCATTTTTCAGGACTTCTTGATTCTGTATACTGCCTACAGCCTCACATTATCTTGCAAGCCTCTCTGTGCCCAGGAAACCTTCCTATTTTTCTCTCCCTCTATTAACAGAGCAGTTCCATTCTCTTTGACCCTTATCTCCAAACTCAGCTCTGCTCATCACCTTGGCAAATCCAAATCACACCCAGTATTCACTGGTGGAAGAAAAAGAGGGTAATGGCCATAAAAATATTTCATTTAGAAAAGGAAAAAATAAAACAACATACAATGACCGTTGTTGAGAACTGGTGATATCTCATGCTTAACAAGAATAGCCAGTCCTGGCTACCCTGCCAGGGGAGTGAGCCATATGATCAGTCAGTTTGGCTGCCACCAGTTCCGCTGTCTTGGAAAGCCGTCTCCTATACACTGTCCACCATGTGAGCTGATCATAGAGAAGAGGTCCCCTTCCAGAGGCTGCATTCATTCCTATGCCAGCCCATCTCCTGTGCGTGAGGGTTTGGGACCTCTCATCTTAGGGTCTGAGCAATTATAAGCATTTGAAAGCCAAGCTCACATTTCCTTGGCAATTCAAGTTGCTTCAAGCAATCCATCTGTTTTCTTGGCTAATAATAATCAGAGTGTCTAAAACAGTTGCTGATGGTTCAGGCACTCTTCTGAGCTCTTTATGTATATATATTTTTTAAAGATTTATTTATTCATTTTAGAAAGGTTGGGGGCAGAGGGATAAAGAAAGAGAGAGAGCCTCTCAAGCAGACTCTGCTGCTGAGCACAGAGCCTGATGTGGGGCTCGATTCTATAACCCTGTATCACAACCTGAGCCCAAATGCATTGGATGCTCAACCGACTGCACCACCCAGGTGCCTCTTAAGGCTTGAGCTTTGATAGAAATATGATTTAAATCCCAAGATATAATAAGCACATTGGCCCAAGAACAACTAAATTACAGTGCGTTAACCAACACCACTAAAAGCTCTGTGGCTGATAACTACTAAGGTTTATTTCTTCCTTATGTTTCCTGCCCATTGGTGGTTGACAGGTATGGTTCCACACATTATCCATGCTCAGGAATCCAGGCTGATAGAGAAGGCAGCACCTTGAACATTGTTGGTTGCCATGTGAGGGCAAGGAATGTTCTGGAAAATCTTGTACCAGCAGTAAGGGCTCAACACTATTCAAAATTTATTGGCTAGAATAGGTAGGTCACATGGCTCAACCCACTAGCAGGGCTCATAAAATTCAATTCTAACATAGGTCTGGAAGACAAAGAGCTGCAAATTTCAGGTAAGTTACCAAAGCCTACAAGACTAAAATTTGTCAGCACATTGCAGGGATTACCAACTTTCTAGCCAGGAGAATGGGAAGCCTCAGCACTCTAGCTTCCATCCTGATTTAACCAGTTTCATCCTTTAGGTTTAATCCCTTGTGACTCCCACCTATACGTGTCGATAGCTGCAGTATTCAGGATTATTTTGGTTGCAAATAACAGAAAAGTAGTACAAGTTGGCTTTTGAAAATATGGGATTTTTTTGTTCACACTATTAAGAAATGTAAAGTTGTATTATACTTTGGACATATGTGGAGGCAGCAGGTTCAAATGATATCTCTAGGATACTTTCTCCTTTTTTTTTTTTTTTTTTGGCTTTTATTTTCTTTATGTTGGTTTCATTCCCAAGAAGGATTCTATATAGGGTGACAAAAATAGGCAACCACAGCCCTATGCTTGCATACTATCAGTTTCTCAATTGTCGTGGAGAGTGTGTACTGATTTTCCAGTAGCATTAGCAGGAGTCATTGGCTCAGCTTAGGAGACACACACATCACCTATCTGTGGACAAGGAAATGTGGTGCTCTGATTGGCATTTTTGACTCTTATGCCCAACCCCAAGCCTAGATGGAGGTGAGTTCTACCAGGACCTTACAGGCCAACAACAGGGGAAGAACAGTTGCTAAGAAAAAAAAAAATGCATGATAGGTAAAAACAATAGATATTTACTGAAATTATTTGCCATTTATATCCCCAATTTCTGGTTGAAGAAACTGAGACTTGTTACAATTAGATGTTATATTCATCCCTATTTTATGGTTGAGGGTATTGAGACTCTATAAGATTAAGTAGCAAGTCTTAGATCATGCAGTGGTAGGCTTGAGTTCAAACTCATCTGATTACAAATGACATTTGATTATTTGCTTTGCTCAGTTGCCTGCTGCGTTCCTGTTCCTAATCTAATAAGAGAAATGTATGACAAAAATGTAGCATAAGCTTTTGAATGTTTAAAGAAAAAAAATGAGATCTGCAGTATTTCTTAATATTATTTAGAAAATGTTGATGAAAAACAGGACTACATAATATGATAGGAATCCCCAAGCTATCTAAATCTTCCTACAAATAGAAAAAAAAAAAAAAACCAATGGTTTTTTTAAGTTCATGATCTCCTTTAGAAAAATTAAATGGTGAAAATGAGTTAATTGATAAATACAAATTCCTTTTTAGAAAGGACACAGATTTCATATAAAATAATTGCCTCTTTAGGACTGATTTATCTTGAGCCTGACTGCATTTAAATTATATCTTGCCCTTATTCAGACCTTATCTAGGGAAATAAATGAACCTTTCATTCTGGAAGGAGATAGAATGGAGAATGCCCCATGAGGAGACAAAGAAGAAATAGTCTGAGTTCTTAAAAGATAGATTGAGATCCTTTTCTCTCCTCCTGGTTGGTGAGGAAGACATCCATATCCCACTGCAATAAATTGTGAATCACTTGTAAAGCAGTCCCTTGTAATGTAGATCTATTAGGAATGCCTCCCCATCCCCCAGAGTCCACCACCACTGTCTTGTCCATTCTGAGCCTCCTCTGGAAGGCTGATGAGCAGTTATCTCCCCTATGGCCCATGGAGACACCATTGTGGTTGCTGTCTGTTGAGACAGGGTACAGCCTGCTTTACTCCTAAGACTCCATTCTCATGCTGAGTGTTTCCTTTGAAGTAAAATTTGTGACATTGTAGACTTTGGGCCCTTCTCCCCAGGAAAATGGGAAGCAACCACTGAGACAATCCCTCAAATCCTTCAAGGCCAAATAACTCTAACTGAAGCAGAAAAAATGGAGAGGGATATGGGGTAGGTGCAGAATGTTTCAGTTGTTCTAGCTCTTTGCCTAAACAGTACAAAGTTACAGGATAATTACTGATGCACCACTTTGTATGTGTTGACCTTCACAAGTTTGTATTTTCAGTTAGATGGGCTCACTCATCTCGTACTATTACATCATACAAAATAGAGGCTAGACAAGCAGCATTATCAAATCTGGGAACCACTTGGGCTAAATCTCTTTCCTTCCCTTTGTGATAACCTGAGGGTTTACAAGTATGCCATTTGGGGATATGTCTCAGAAGGGCAGTAGATGGCACACCGGGGGATGGGCAGGTAGTTGTTGTAACCAACATGACATCCACTGGTGACCTTGATGACAGCCTTTTCCTCAGGATGGTGGGGGTAAAATCCTGGTTGAAGTGGCTTCAAAAGAGAATGAGAGAGACTGGAATGAACACTGAGAGTAGAGACATCTCTTTCTAGGACTTTGGCTGTAACTAGGAGCAGAGAAATCTGACCATAGCTGGAGGATGATATGAGATCATCAGAGTGTTCTTTGCTTTGTTTTATAGTGAAAGGGGCTTGTAGTCGGGTTGTGGTTCGGGTTGTACATTGATGGGAACAATCCAGTATGGAGAGAGAAGCTGATCCTTGAGTTTAAAAGAGGAGATTGCTGGGCTGCATCCTTAAGTAGAAAGAAGGAATAAGACCTAGTTCACAGGCGAAGAGCTCGACCTTGGGCAGTTCACTCATCCTAATCAGAGGGCACATGGCACCCACAGTCTAAGTGCAAGGAAATGGAAGGACATGGTGGTAGTAACTAGTGAATGTTCTCTCCAGAATACTTCAATTTATTAGAGAAATAGAAAATAAGGTATTTGGCTGAGATAAGCATAGTGGGGGAGCACTGGAATTTGAGGAGGGAGGAAAAAATATGAAATAGTCATCAGGTTGAATATCAGAATGAATTACCTAGATGAACAACCCAAAGAAGCCTATTTCTGGATTGTTAAGTGATAAGCTTAAACATGACCCCACAGATTAAGGCTGTCAGTGCAGACTTTGAATTCTGATTGGAATTGTCATGTGGTGATGAAATAATGCCTGATGCGCAGTGGGGGGAGATTAACAGGTGGTGAGTTTAACCTTACAGTCTTCCAAATATTAAATTGTCTATAAAACAAAAATATTCTCAATTAAATAAAATAAATACAGTCTCCCTAGACAAAGATAGACCTGAAATAGTACTCTTTGGGAGATGCATTTAAAAAAACAAAACAAAACAAAAAAACATTTCAAGGACTTGAGGAAAAATCATTGCAAGTTGAGAAGCCAAAAGATAATGCAGCTTCCAAAGGAAGAAACATAATCTACCTCAGAATGTTGTTTAAGTGCTAGGAGACAAAGCCCAGCAAGAATGTTTTTACAGTATAATTTTGGAAGTTCAAAAGGCATTAATATTTAAAGCAACATTTATAAATAAACTTTAAACAGAGTTTTTTGACCTAACTTGTGTGCTCCCCTAGGATGACATGCAGGTGCTGTATATTCCCTGAATTTGCACACCAAATGCTGTGTACATGAGTACATTCATTTTTCTGGAAGTGAGCACATAACTGTCACCGAATTCTCAAAATTGATTCTGATTCCAAAAGAATGACTTCCCTCCAAAACGGAGTGATCTACATCAGAAAACTTGAAATATGGGCAGAATATTTTACTTCAGAAAATTTCTGTAGTGAAAATTTAGAAACAGTTTGGGATGGTAGGAAATACAATGGACCAGGAATCAAGAGTTTGGATTCTGGACTTGTACCTGATGAGCTGTCTGGTTAATGGATAAATTTCCTCATTGCTTAGGACATTCGCTTCCTCCTCCACAAGGGAATGGAGCTAGAATCCACTACTGCTAAGATCTCTTCCAGTTATAACATGGTAGGATTCCATGGAATATGCCATGCTGCATGATTTTTGTTAACAAAAATGAGGACTGTCTTCATCTAAAATAAAGACTCTGGCAGGGCTTTGTGGCTCCTCCTGGATCCTCCTCTTCTTCTCTCAGTAAGTCAAAATGACAAATTATCTACTAACTAAAGAGAAATAACAAGGTAATATCTAGAGGATACCTTGGCTGAGGTGGTTGTACTAAGTGTCAGTTAAGACACATCACCCTCTCAGATGCTGACCAAGAATGGATTTCTAAATATTACATCTGACATATCAAAACGACAGATGGGGTTTATTTCTCCAAGATTAAGGAAAGGTGAAGAGGCTGTGAATAAGAGTGTTTCCACAGGAGAAACATTTGAATTCCTCCTGTTCCTAAGGCTTCTCCACAGAGAATATATTATAGCAGCTTTCACTGACAGAGCAGTGAATTTGATGGTGGTGCATGGGTCGCTGTAAATTGTTCACTGAGTCATCTGTTCCTACCATCTTAAAGCATACCTCAGTTGCTATGGAAGCCAGCCTCAAAGGTAGCCACCAGTGAGTGATCCTTGCCTTCTCATATTCATGCCCCTATGTAAGCCCCTCCCATAATGCATCAGGGTTTGATTATGTGACCAATAGAATAAAGCAAAAGTGAGGCTATATGACTTTCAAGGCTAGTTCATAAAGGCATTGCTTTGGTCTTTTGGATGACTCCCACTGAAGGAAGCCACCTGCTAAGTCAAGCAGCTTTCTGGAAACACCCATGTGGGGAAGAAGTGAGATGTCCTGCCAACAGCCAACAACCTACTAGTAATGTGAATAAGCCACATAGAAGCAGATCCTCCAGCCCCAGTCAAGCCTTCCGATGACTGGAACCCCAACTGACATCTTCACGATGTCATGTATCTCATCAGAGATTCCAACCCAACCCTCCCAGCTAAGCTGCTACCAAACTCCTAACCCAGAGAAACTATGTGTGTAGTAAGTGTTTATTGTATGTTAAAGTCCATAATTTTAAGGGTAATTTGTTACAGAGCATTAGGTGACTAATATGATTGTTTTACTTTTAAAGTCTAAAGCAAATAATACATATGATGAACAGAGAAACTGAAACAGGCAACGGTTTATAGTAGAGAAACTTGTTGGTATCATAAGTGACAATTATTATAGCTCAAGCTATAGTCCTGTGCGTTCCTTTGTTTCTGAATGAACAATGCTACTCCAGACCATCCAGAAACTTCCCAAAATGTGTGATGAGAATAACATTTCTAACATACTAAATTAATGTATTCAGCTCCTGGTAATCCGAAATTCCTACTTGCCCCAACACCTCCTCCATCCCAATTAAAACAAAAGAATTAATGACTTCATGGAAAAAGTAGAATCACTAAAGAACAGGTAGGTCATTGCTCAACTCGGAATTTCCAAAAATACTTTTTTAAGTTTATAGTCACATGATAATCTGAAGGAATGTGCTGAAATAGCATGTTATTGCAGACAACAGAAACTGAATCTAAACAAGTCAAAAATAAATTTGTAGGAGGGTATCTGGGAGCTGATAACATCCAGAGGCAGACTGAAGGAACAGAATCAGAAATCAGGCAAGAATCAGAGTCAACCAGGAGTTTCGCATCTTTGCCAGGGCAAAGACAGCAAGAGCAAACTGGGTATCTGATCTCTTAACTTTCTTCAGACTTACACCATGGCAAAACTTTGTGTCCGGTCACAGGGACCACCTGGTCAAGAAAGTGGAAGGGGACACTGATATTAGGCAGCAAGGCAAAAATAAAATTGTCAATAGATACCCACCCTTTTTATTTTTTCCAGGAGCCAGACTTTGTTGTGAGAAGGAGCAAAGAATGTTCCACTAACTCCCAAAGCTGTTTATTTACATATCATGGACCAAACCTGGTGACATCTGATCATCAAGTTTGCATGTCTAAATCATGGACTGTGGAGAGAGGATCATACCTGTCAGGTTAGGAGAAAGAAAAAGGCTCATATGAATGAAGGAGGGGGGGAGGGGCAGCCTCCGAGAAGAGAAGACAGCCAGGAGACCAGATTAGTGTCCTTCCTGCTCTATTCCTGTACCTGGAGGACTGGAACTTTAGCAGAGGACCCTAAGTTACTTGGCTTAAGGTCCTTCCTGAATAAGAAGCTGTATTCTTCCTTTTCCTGCAGAATAGACCCCTCCAGCTATGTTCTTAGTAGGAACCACCAGCAGGCCTCAGGGAACCAGGAGAGGTAGGAGATGAAGGAATCATCACGCTGTGAAGAGCACCTGGTCACAGGTAGATACACCAGCCTCGATCATCAAGTGACAGAGTCAGCAAGCCCAAAGGAATATCCCAATGCAGGTGGATGCATGGGCTTCCTTTGCAACTATTCAAGATGACTCCTTGTGTGAGAGGAGGTAGGGAAAGCCCTTGAGAAGAGGGGGTATATCCCCAAAGAGGCCATGATTATTATCAGAAGAGAATGATGTAGCTTGAATTGAGAAGATTGAGTATTTTCCACCATTAGCAGGAATGGAGCATCATAAGCAAATATGTCTCTCCATTGACGGCACCCCCCATGTCACAGCCCTTGGTCTTATCTTTGTGATGCTTTGAGCTACTCCTCCTTTGCCACAACCGACTCTAGCTATCAATGTCCCAAATCTTTCTAGTGGGAGCTGGAGGAGGAAAAGGACTGTGAAGGGACCTTATTTTGAAAGTTATTGCATGGGCGCCTGGGTGACTCAGTCGTTAAGCATCTGCCTTAGGTTCAGGGCTTAGTCCTGGAGTCACGGGACCCCACATCAGGCTCTCTGCTCGGCGTTCTGTCTGTAGCTGTATTTCTGTCTGTTAAATAAATAAATAAAATATTTTTTTAAAAAAGAAGAGAAAGAAAGAAAGCTACTGCAGTGAGTGGTCCAGGAGTGATGCGTCACTGCCCTCATTCATGACCTCATCTGAAGCCATAGCCAAAGAGTAACCAGACAGCAAATGTGGCTACGTCTCCACAACAGCCGCCGGGTCTTCGCACCAACCTTCTGACCCAGGCCCCAAGCTCTGCTGTTCACACGCTGGGTAACCCTGAAGCAAGCCCCCTCACAGCCTCTGCCTCAGCTTCCTCATTTTTAAAATAGGATGGAAGAGATCATGGTCGGGGATGGGTGAAGGATTTCGTTTCTTTTCATTTTTTGTTTTGTTCTCTTTGCTTTTTGATCTGGGCATGAGGAAAGAGGGGAGAGGATGGGACCAGATTCAATTTCCTCAAATGATTATCCAGCCATAAGATTCTAAGGCTTTATGTTACAGCATTTTCTCATGGGAATGCTATGTAGAGACCACTGTGTAATCTATACTTCAACTAGTTTGTAAACACAACCTGAAAAATTTTCAGCAGATAGACCAAAGGCAAGAAAGCAATCTCTTAAACTCTAGCAGCTGATGCTCTTCACCAGTAGACCAAAAAGAAAATGCTTTGGTTCTAAGCAGAGTTAACAAAAACTGTTATCTATAGAAATGAGTGTGGATTTCTTCTTAATGACTGGGCCCCCAGTAGCTAGTCTAATGTAATCTCACAGACCAGAAAGGCCAACAAGTTGAACCCTAATTGATTACCCCAGTGGGCGGCCCACCCTGTCAGCTGTACCCTACAATTTAGCAGCTGGAACTGTGGCCAGCCAAGCTCAGCACTCAGGTCACAACCCAATGCAAACAAGCACACAGACTGTCTGAATCTTCCAAAGAAATAAAGACCAATGAAAATCAGCTGATGTTCAAACTAAAACAAAACAAAACAAAACAAAACAAAACAAAAAAGAAGTAGGTAGGACAAGAAGCAAGGTAAAATATTTTATCATTGGTGACTAAACACAACCATGTTGGAAAATATTTTTGCTACATCAATGGTTAGATTTAGTAGTGTGGTGTCTGTCTTAACTTTTTTTTGCCAGTTCTCCCAAAGGTAGTTTTATTTTGCTGAAAAGGCAAAGAAGGGGGCTAGAAAAATTAGCATTAATTAAACTTTATTTCCCTTGGCCACGGGCCACACAGTTCAAATAAAGTACAGCCTCTAGCCAAGTTCTCTCACAGGCAAAATTCAGAATGCATGGTTTAATTTAATTCACGTATATTTTTGTTTTTCTGACAGTAAAACAGAGAAGAGAAGGGATGAGGATAGAAAGAGTGAGAAGGTGAACAGGAAGTATGTCTTTCCTTTAATTTTGTGCTTTTAGAGGAAATTAGTGGGAGAGGAGGAGCAGAGCAGGAAGCAAATTTATATTTCAACCATATAAAAACATATGCAAGTATATAAGTAAATAAACACAATAACACATCAGTGAACAAAAGCTGCATTCTTCCAGTGTAGGTCAAAACCCTTGTGTTCTCTTTGACCCTTGCCTTACATATTCCCCTAGACTGCTTTCAAAATGGAGCCAGATTCAATTGATTCTCAGCACTTCACCACTACCCCACTGCTTCAAGCCACTATCATCTCTTTTGCAGGATATCTAAACAGCCTTCTAAACGGATCTCTACATTGCTTTCCAAAAATTTGTTCCCAATAAGTCTGATCTGGCTTCCTACTCCCCCCATGACTTCATGTACTGTTCTTTCCTTCACTCCTTCTGATTCAACTATGAGCTAGACCTGAAGCATGCTAAGCATTCTGTCACCTCAAGCCTTTGGCAGTTCAGGCTCCTTGTGCCCAGAGCATTCTTTCTCTGGATTTGCTTATGGTTTGCTCCCCTATTCCTTCATGGCTATGTTGAAGGTCTCAAGTTACCAGAGAAGTCTTTCCAGATCATTCTGCACAAAATAGCAAATCTCTGTCTAGCCCTCTATAGCTCTTGTGCCCCCTTTTATTCATTTTTGTCCATAGAACATACCAGCACCCAACATACCTTTATTTCCGCATTTTTTATGAAAACTTTCTCACATTAGAATTTACACTCCTTGAGGTACTGTTTTGTTTATTGCTGTTATCTCCAGTGCCTATGATGGTCCCTGGCATATGGTTGATGGTCAGTAAATATCAGTTGAATAGACAGATGAGTGAATGGATAAATAACTAAATAAAATGAACACATGGAAAAGAAAGTGAAGGAAGGTATGGGAGAGTGCAGAAAAAAAGAGAATACATGACCTCCAACTACATCTCTTTAAGGTAATAGTGTGGGTAAATGTTTCATACTCTTCTCAATTTGCCTAAATGTATAAAATACAGATGTATTGCTTCTGTAATGAAAATAGTTAATATTTATCTAAAAACAATTTTGTCAAATTTAAAATGTAGCTAAGATTTGAGGACAGAAAACATAAATATAGATTGAGGTTCTTTTAAATTAATGTTTTACAACTTGAGGAGAATGTACCAGTCAAAGAGCCAGAAGGGTTCTTCATCTTGAAATGAAGGGCCATCTTGTCTCAATGGTATCATCACCCATGGATCTGTTCAAGCCAGACACATAGGCTCCATGCCACCTCACCCTGAGTCCCCAGTCACCAGTGCTGGCCATTTTCTGGAGCCATCTTCCCTGCTCTCCATTCCCACCACCATCATTACTACAAACATTGAGGAGTCATTTCATTCCCCACTCATGTCCCACTTTAAAAGTCAACCAGATCTTCTCAGTTTCTCCTCCTGCATCTTTCTTTCATTTATCTCTTCTTGCCCATACACACCGTCACTGCCTTAGGGCAGTTCTGTGTTCAAGTCCGTATACCTCATCCCTCCTCTTCAGGCAACCTCCCCAGCAACCCCCTGCTGGAACGGCTTTTCTAAAACACAAACTTAATCATCTCATTCTCCAGACATCTAAAATCCCCCAGCTTAGCACACAGAGCCCCTTCTGGACCCGACCCAACCTGACCCTCTACAAGGGTCGTTGTCCTTCTATCCAGCCCAACCCAACTCCAGCACTAGTGGCTTTCCAAACTCCTGGGCTGTCTCCTGTCTCCATGCCTTGAGCATGCCCACCTGTGTTCTAGGAATGTTGCTCTGTGGCCTACTTAATGGGCACCTACCCTTTCAAACTTGCCACCTTCTCTGGAAAGTTCTCATTGGCCCCCATTGATGTAGACACTATTCATCTGGGTTCTTAGAGAAACATGTGCTCTGTTTCAGTCAATGATTTACTCATTGGGATCTTACATTAAACTGTTAACCTTCTAAGGGAGGAGCCCATGTCTTAGACTGAATATTCACTTCAACATTTGACTCAGCATTTCATATATAATAGAAATTTAATGAGTAATTGCAAGAGGAAAGGGACAGGGGAGAGAGAGAAGTCAGCTAAGTAATTAGATTGATTAGGACTATACATATGTTGAGAGAAAAGCATATAAAATCTTAAGATCATGTACACTAAGTCTCCTTCTATGAATGTCTACAAACCTTGGAGCTGAGATTTTTGAAGCAAATACCATACAACTGTTAACAACAGACAAGCCATGTGCATTTCAATCTCAGTGGAACCACTTAGAAGCTCATTACTTAACCAATTTGAACCTCAGTTTCCTTATCTAGTAAATGAGAAGGAGAATATTGTTTCCCTGATAAAGCTGGTATGAGGTTAAATAGGATAATTCACATAAAAGGCTCAGCACAGTGCCTGGGAGCAGTAAATGTTTAATAAATGTCATTAGTGATAACGATGATGATAATCATTAGGAAACAAGATACCAAAGGTTTTTAACCGAACAGTAAGAGGAGGTCCAAAAATAAAACTACCCAATGTATAAAGCTGCAATTGCAATCAATGGCATTTCAGAGGCCAACCCCAAAGCAAAAGCGTCATATGAGGGCTCGGGGCTGCCAACCAGCTGCTCTTTGGAGTACACAAGGGAGCAGCACAAGAAAAGACAGTGGGCTGTTAAATTTCTCATGATTTAACAGCAGTCTCCAAGTCGTGTATTCAGAATGCTTTCACAGGCTGGCAGTGGATGGTATATGAAATAAATGGTTCTGGAATCAAATAAGATCATGAGATTTCGTAAACCAAGCCCAACAATGGTATTTTCTGTAAGATTTCTCTGAGCACCTCAGAAGAGGATAGCAGGATTCACCTGATATTTTTAATACTGATGTCCCACAGTTTTCAGATCACCTCCAAGACTTTTCAAAAATTCCCCAATTTAAGGAAAGTCAAAGGGTCTAGCATTTATTCCCAGTTCAACTGGGAAAAAGGAAAAGAGGGAAGGCAGAGAAAAGAAAAGAACATACAGCCTCCAGATGACAGTATGGGTGAATATTTTACACTTTTCTCAGTTTTCCTAAATTAAAGTGTGTCAGTTCTGTTATCAAAGAACAGATAACATGTGTCTTAAAACAGTTTTGTCAAATTTAAGATTTAGCTAAGATTTGAGAACAGAAAATGAATCATGAAGTTTTTTGTTTTTTGTTTTTTAAGTCAGTGTTTCACAATTTTAGGAGGAGAAATCTCCCGTGTGCTGTGAACTAACAGAGACAGAAGGGCCTCATTAATGAATGCAGAGTCCAGACAATCCCAACACTGTAGACCCGGGACTGGGAAGCACTCGCTCAGAAACACCTTAGAGGCCTGTGATCCCATCTGGGCCCTACTGCTCAGGAAACCCCTCCTCTGGCCGTAAGCATCTGCTGGGACCTGGGGAGGGGAAGGCGGGGACTTAGCAGACACCCCCTGGGCAGATCTTCAGGAGACAGCTAGGTTAGTATTGAGACCCCAGGGCACCTTGATCCTTTCTCTACCTCAACCCACACCACCTCCAGGAAGGCACCTTCTGTTGGCCTGGAGTCAGGCTGGGCCAGCAAAGGCCAGACCAGCCTTTCACTTCCATCACTGCTGTGGGGCTCAAGTTCTTTCTCTTATATTCATTTGCTTTCAAGTCTATCTGGTAACTCTGTAAGCTTTTCCCTTTCATTCCAAATTGGTTTCCTGTCATTTTTATGAAAAGGAATTTATTGGTGCTTTAAAAATATATAAAAATGTCTTTGTGCCTAAATCTTTCCTTAACAGGCATCTTTACAATGTTTGTTCTCTATCCTGTTTTTGTTATTGTTGTTGTTGTTTTCCCTTTTCTGAATTCAGTGCTTCTGGGCCCAACTAAATGGAAGCAGATCTGGTAAAGGCTGGCGTGCAGGTGGCGTCAGGGCAGCCAGGCCCTCGGGGGGCTGAGCGGAGAGCTACTACCCCTCACTAAGGTCTATTACTCAGCCACTTGGCAAGACTCTTCCCCCAGGCAGCCCATCCCCCTGCTTCTCTGAATAACACACACACCATGCAGGGGGCCATCACTTGCACAAACAGCCCTGAGCACCTTCAGCCAGCTGTTCAGCTCCCAAGAACGCAGATGCCCTAGAGAGGCGTGAAGGGAAGGGGAGTGCATGCTCACTGTCTGAGCCTGCCTCTTTGGGCCTCACAGGTGCTTTCTCTGCAGGGAAAGGACCATCTGGAACCAGGGCTGCCCGCCCGCCTCCTAGGTAAGGGACCTGCACTTTGCCAGTGCTAAGCAAGAGACCTGCTCAGATCAGGGCAAGCGGTGGGTCAAATACTGGTGCCCCGGCTGGGGAGGGGTGTGTTTGAAGGGAGCCTGTGCCTGTGAGCACCTGCCATGTCCATTCCTCCCCTGGTTCGAGGAGACCTGGCAGCAACTGCAGAGAGAGGGGGCACAGGGCACAGCCTGCTCCCTGGTCCCACCCAGACACCGCACCCTCATATTAACCGAAGGCTCCTGGAAAGAGATGCTTAAGGTAGGCTTAAAATTATCCTGACAAATGTAGGGAAAATGCCTCCCATAGGACTAAGTAGAAAAGACTGGTTTGCAGATTGTACATAAAACAACTCTGACTGTAAAAAAAAGGATACCCCTCCAATATGCATGCGAGAGGCAGGAAGGGGTAAAGCACAATGGTTTCCTCTGTTTAGTGAGGTTGTCAGTAGTATTTCTTTTTCCCCTCACACATTTGCACATCTAATTTTTCTACAATGAGCATTCTCACTTGCAGCAACAGAAATGTCACTAAGTCATTTGTTTAAAAATCTGCTAAACACCTCTTAACAGAGGGACAGCTGGGTAAGACAGTTATGTGTGTGTGTATATTTACATACATGTTTATATATGTATATGCATATATGTATATACATGTATGTACACCTCAGCACATTTATATATGTATATACATATATAAATATATATACATATATGTAATATAAATATATGTGTAAATATATACATATATTTATATATGTGTATACACAGACCATGCACATATATAAATAATTGTGAATAAATGTATATATACCCACATGTGTCTGTGACTCTATGTATATATGAGGCATGAGATATCATGTTATAACATACATATAACATGTAACATACATATCATGATTGACTTCAGAGACCCACAAATACAGACAAAGGTGACCCTACTGGGAAACCCACAGAAATATGTCACACCCAGAAGGTCAATGACAAATAAAACAGAGGGACACTCGCCATCTGTAATAGGATTTGTCTTCCATTTTCTGGGGTCATGTGACTGTTGCAAAATAATCCATTTATTTTTTGTGAAGATGGCCACTTTTGACAGGATAAAATGGGGACAGCGACCTTAGCTGATATTTTGCCCAGGGGCAGCTTCTCTCTCTTTCTCTTCCCAAGTGAGAAACTACACTTTACAGGAACAGAACAGGGCAGGGTAGGGTGTTTTCTCTTGGGGCAGGGCCAGCCTGGGCCAGATGCACAAGACCCTGTGTGCTGTGCGGGCATGGCCGCCCTCCCTGGCCTATTCTGTCAGTCCCGGGACACTGCTCCCTCTAACAGTGCCCCTCATGCTGTGCGGCCTCCGAGAGTCCTCCATGGGGAAGAGCTGTTGGAATGCCTCTTCTGGAAGCCTCAAATACTCATCTCCCACACCTGAAATTTCTCAGGACTGTCACCTCAGCACATGGCGTGCTCTCACACTGAAGGCTTCGTGTAGAGCAGGGCAGAACCTATAAGAGAGGAAGGGCTTTTGGGTGCCTGGGTGGCTCAGTCAGTTGGAGCATTCAACTCCTGACTTCCACTCAGGTCGTGATCTCAGAGTCGTGAGATCAAGCCCCATGTCAGGCTCTGTGCTAGAGAGGACTGCTTGAGATTCTCTCTCTCCCTCTCCCTTTGATCCTTCCCCTGCTAATGCACATACACTCTCTTTCTCTCTCTAAAATAAATAAATCTTTTTTTATGTATATAAAAAGAGAGATTGAGAGAGAAGTGAAGGACTTCATTTTGTATAACCTAATCCTCAAAGACATGGATGGTTGGGTCCCAGAGGGAAAGGGAAAATCTAAATATCTGAATTTTCTCCCTGGAGTTTCTATATCCCTTTGGAGTTCTTAAAATTTGATCCCACCTTTGGTATTACCCATGAGGGAATGGCATTCTTCCTTTAGTCACGCATCAAAATATTCATTCCAAATATTTTCTTTAGAGACCTCTTGTTATTTTTCTACAAGGTTAGTCCTTGTAGGATAACACTGGGTGTGTGTGTGTGTGTGTGTGTGTGTGTGTGTGTGTGGTCATTCCAACCACTCACTGGCAGCATGGAGGCCTGTTGGCAGGTGCTGGGTCATAGCTGGAAGGCTTTTAGTCCATCTGTCCGTTCTGTCATTCATTTTGTGCATTCTAAGCATGTGATTCAAAGATTGGTTGTAACTAGATGCATAGTGAGCTTGGAAAATCAAAGTTATACTCAAAAGATAGATTTATTTTCTGCTATATGAAATGCTATAGCCCTTTGTTACTAGCACCATAATTCATTATAAATATTTCAATTTTAAAAAAATAAGTACTGGACCTTCTGGCCAAAATTTAAATCAGAGCAGGCCCAGTGAAAAGTCTTAGTCTTTATCAGGACTCTAGGTAATAAGAGAGAGTAACCCAATTTCATCTAGCCTACAGCAGAGAGTCCATCAGTTCCTGGAACTGGGGAGGCGAGAGTTATGGGATTTAAAACGTCAGGTTTTGCTGGATGCAGGGGTTTGGGTGACAAATAAGGTCAGTTGTCAATCTCTCTCTCTCTCTCTCTTGCTGTGGCTTTTTCTCTACAGATGGAAAGGTAGTCCAGGCAGCTCAAAGACCATATCTTTCTAGCTATGATTCCAAACTGAAGAGGCATACACTCTCTTTTCAACATCTGTGTGGAAAGCCTTAAGAAAGATAGCCATTTCAAAGCCAATCACTATGGCTTGGGAAGAGAGGACTTGGACTGGCCCATTAGGATCACATACCCCCTCCACACGGGGGAGCACATGGAGTGCCTTTGGTGTGGGGTGCTCTGTGGGGAGACGCAACCCTGGCATTTGTAGATCTATCAGGATCCCATGGAATAGAGGAAACAAGGTTCCCTAAAGGAAAGATTGAGGTGGGCTCACCTGAAGGAGGGGAAAGGAATACCAGATGGACAGATGACTTCTCAGGGAATCAAAAGGAATTGATCATGTTTGACATACTTTTAGTAAACTAAAAATGAGAACAGGAAAAAGCCAAGATTATCGGACAGCATTGAATAGAATATCATCAAGGAATCTATTGACTCAAGAGAATTTTCTTCAAAAAATATCTTCACAGTGAAAATCTAGAGATGATGGTATCTTGATTAAAATGTTCATTTTCATAAAACAGAATCCAAACAGCCTCAGAGTCAAAACAACTTTTCCTGGAACTGAGGTATTTTTCCCCCAACGAAGTCCAAATCTAATTAAGATGGGATAAACTGCATCTGGACATTCCGGATCTTATGTCTTGACATAATTTAGCCTCAGAGGCGATCATATTTTCTTAAAGATGATCCTTCCTTTCCTTCTGATGGGTTTTGTCCTTGGGTAGGGGAGAGGGGAGAGATTGCTAGAATTTGTCCCACACCATTCACCATCATAGATCTTAAGGGAGCTCTGTCGGAAGCAGAGAGAAACCCAGTACTCTCGAAGCTCTTCGAAAGGCTCTTCAAAGTCATAGGGCTCTGAAGGGGAGTGTCTGTCACAACTGACTCTGGCTGTCCTGCTTTACACACTTTTATGACTTCTAGTCTATTTCCATCAGTTCTCCTATTTTATGGCTGTAAATAAGGTAAATTGTGTTCTCTATCTCTCCCTCCCTCCATTAGGGTCACAGATTAGAGGACTCAATGCTCACCTGTAAACTAAAATAGATCATTCCACAGACTCACGCTCTCTCAGACCTCTTGTGACCTCACCCAGTAACAACTTCTGCAGACAGAATATGGGACCCCAGAGCCTGTCTCAGAGGGCGAGAGACTGAATTGGTGCCAGTACCGAAATGGGTTTGTCAAAGCTGTGACCCTCAGAGATCTGATCATGCCTCTGTGACAAGACCAGTCTCCCTTCCGGTCCTGCGTGGGCAGTCTCCCCTCAGGTCTAAAGTCCCTCAGCCGTGTGACGTAGACAATTCACTTCACCTCTCAGGGATCACCCATAAATGAGCAGACTAAACTAGGTGATTTCGGTGGCCCTTACAGTTCTGAGTCCTCAACTCCATATCCCACCACCACGATTTTGGGGAGTTCTGTGCAACCATAACTCTTTCTGGTGTCTCTAGGATAAAGGCCAGCCCTAACCTCAGAGGGGGTGTCTGCAATAGCAAAAAACAGAAGCAAGGACAGACAGCGGGACAGGCAGCAGCTGTATTCAGATTAAAACTGGTAAGGTTAGGTCAGTAGTGTCCTTAATAACGTAGCCATTTCTTTCTCCTTCTCCCCTCTGGGATTAAAGCTTATATGCTGACTGTTGAAAAATCAGTCATTAATGGCCAGGAAATGACTTCCCCATCCATCAGAACACTGCTCAGCCATGTTTCAGCTTTCCCCCCCTTTCCGTGTATAATTATTCTCATCCACCACTGATTACAGTTTATAATAGCCATAATTCTCTCCGAATCAATCATTACTTTACTTTACTGCAGGGTTACTGGTAGAAGCATGAGGGAATGCAGTACCCCCGGCTGGGTTTTATTTTTTGGAAATTGCCTGCTTTCGTCTGGATCTCATTTAATCATCTGGATGTTCAAAGAAAAGCTAAGATTTTAATTCAAAGCCATTTTTTTCCTACTTGACCTTAACTCTTCTTCTTCTTCTTTTTTTTTTTAAAAGGAAATGATGGCTGGTTAAATAAAGTTGATATTGTACAAAATCTTCCAGTGTTGTTGTTTAGAGTGATTGGTAGGGAACACGGTGGGGATTCCCGTCAGGAGCTTGTGTACTTCTTCGGCACTTCACTCACTTGAGTGCTATTCAGGCCATCCATCCTGCATGATTTCCTGAAAGGTTTGAGAACTGTCTGTTCCCTCCATGGACTGATTGAAGACAATATTCCTATTGGGAGGAAACAAAGTTTTTCTTCTTATACATTCTGGAAGGTGTGATAATCAGTCATTTACACCTTAGTGAGAATTTAATGCAATTCTAGTTTTATCCAGTATTTACCAGACTTACTACATTCAATATACTGAGCCAGTGCTTTGGTGAGTCAAAAAAAAAAAAAATGAATATGATCTAGTCCTTGCGTCCTGGAGCTCACATGGTGGCTAGAAATGGTAGGAAGATAGACATATAAATCATCATTTCGGTATTCTTCACGTGTATGTTGAATTGTTAGGGTACAAAATGCAGCAGGAGAATGAGAAAAGGAGGCTGTTTATACACTAAGGATCTTAGAATTCCTAGAGGAAATGTGATTTGAGCTGAATCTTGGCAGAGGACATGGACTTCAACAAGCAATCATTCCAGGAGAGGACAGCAGAAATCAATCACAAAGGCCTGGTAAGGGAAGAAAGGAAGGAGGAGACCAAGGCCTCATAGGAAAGGCCTGGAAGGGTGCAATGGCCTGGGGCCATGGGGGTTGTCCAATGGCTTGCTGGAGCATCAGGTAACCCCTAAGAAATCTTTAGAGAACCATCTAGGCTCCTCTCAGGTCTAGAAATATTTGCTAAGGCAGCATTAGCAAACACAAGAAGATAGGACAAGACATCACGTAATTCAAAAAATATTATTAGAAATGTGACCTCATTGCTCGTGAAATTTGGATCCTCCTGATTAAAATAATTAAAGGAGTAATTTTACAATGTTGGATCCTCACCAAAAAAAGGGTCTCTCAAGCCCAAACAAAACCAGGTTGAAGTTGAAGCTCTAACATAAGACGTTTTACTTAGAAATTTTGTAAATATTAGCATAGTATTTTGGAAGTGCTGGATCAGCACAATAGCAAATGTTCTCAGAGCTTATTTGCACGATGGAAGGGCTGTATCTGTGGTAGGGATGGGGACAGCACCTTTGCCCTGGCGTCCCTCCTCACTAGCCCATAGTTGGTCTACTGGGAAGACCCATGACCTCTCATAGAGCCCCCTTTACCCTCATTTGCCATATTTGCTATTTAAAGAAGACATGACATAATTTATGCAGCAAAAGCCCAGGAGTCTATAGTCTGAGGGAAAATATTCTAGGTAGCTGCTAATCTGGAAGTTATTTTCTTTCCTAAACTGCCAGGGTGGTCCATATCAGCGGTTTCCAGCTTTCTTATTTCATGAGCCAGTAAAATTATTATTTTTTTTTTACATTGGGTGGTAATGGGGAGAAACGTGGGTTTGCCTATTTATTCTTTTGCCAAGTCAGGACATAAAATATAATCACTTTCAACTCCTCTGTTGTTTCACACACATACAAAGCACATCTTGATACCAAAAGCATGAGTAAACCATCATCAAGCATAGAGAACAGCCCTTTCAATTGAAAGCTTTATTGAAGAAAACTTTCTTCATTGTCCATACTTCTCTCATTTTGCAACAAAATGCTCAAAGATGCATCTTGGAAGGGTATGAAGCCCTGGAGAAGTTCATGAGCCCTCTCTCATGCTGCTAGAAGATAGCTGAGACACGAAGCTGGGGTGGCTTCACTGGACACATCGGGAGAAAGAAAAGGGACGGCCTCGTTTCCCAGCATTGTCCAAATTGATCAGGGAGCGTCTCAGGATTGCAGTGTCAACTCACAATGTGCTGCTCGTGACCAGCAGGAGACAGAGGCTGAGAAGGCTGTCTTCTCAGCCAATATATCCGCCCTCTTGTGGAGGGAGGCCCAGTCTGCCAGCCTTTTTTGTGGCCAAGGGCTTCCTGCGCACAGAAGATCAGCGGAGGACATTCAGTTAGAGCAGGAATGTATTCAAAGGATGGAACAGAACCTGGCCTAAAGCATCTCCTTTGTAAGTCACCTTGGCTAAGGTTTTCATTAGTTCCCAGCGTGAGGGCAGAGAGAAAGAAAGGATCGGTGCTGAATCCCGACTAGAAGCCTACTGCAGACCACCTGTGTATAAACACCGACTACGGACTCTGCTCCATGGGGAAACCTTCACAGCTACGCCACCTGATTTAATCCTCAAGACAATTTTATGAAATAGGTGTTCGACACAACTTTTTTTTAATTGGAGAAGACAAGACAAAGAGAGGTTAGGATCTTGGCCTCTGATTACACACAGGTGGGAGCCATACTCCCAAGTTTGCCTGAGCCGAGAGCCCGCTCCAGCCACGGAACAGAGACCCTCCCTGCAGGATTGGCGTTTGGTTTGTGTGATCGCCTCCCTACACGTGTGTGTGGCCTGCCGTGCTACACTTAACACACCGATTCAAGTGTACTCCATCATGTGGCTTTTCTAAGTCTCGATGAATCCTTTGTCATTTTTATACATGTCTCCAAACATTGTTAAGGGATAAGCCCGAGGAAATAAAATGCAGACATGGCTCTGACATCAAGGAGGCTGTCCAGGTAAGCAAGTGGGGCTCCTCCCCACACGCATCTGACCAGAGCACCCTCACTGTCAGGACTGGAAACCTACTGATTTCGGGGGTTTTCAGAAAGGTTCCCCAGTCTCGCAGGTTCTAGTCTCCGTCTGACATATCTACGGGCTTGGATGCAAGTTCCCAGGAACATGAATCACCTGCTTTTCTCTAGGGTTTTCCTCCATTGTCAGCCCCAAATATTTCATAGCAGCGGCGCCAGAAAGAAGCCCTGGGAGAGAGGAAAGCTTGCATATTAATTCCATTGGTAATGTAATGAGAATTTCATTCACTTACTTTGAATTCCCTGGGGTCCCCCATCCTCCCCTTGGTTCATTAACTCTCCCTACCTTGACCAGCTGCTGACTCTCAAGAGAACAAATGGACACTCAGTTGCTCCAGCCGTTTGCCTGGTTCCCCCCCCATCTCCCCCAGGACTTCACACACACATCTGCTGCTGCCCCTCACAGAGGTCTTCACCCAACAGAGGGTGCGTCCTCCCTTCAAAGAGAGGATGGCCTCCTTAGTGGGAGGCTTACGTCTAGCTTCTGCCATCCGATCAGGCTCTGCTGGCCTTCTCTTCTCTGATATTGGAAGGAGGAGGGGACAGGTTCAGCCCCTAATTCCCAATCCCCATCCCATCCCAACGCAACAAACATACTCATTTATTTCAGAGATGGACCTCACTCAGCCATGGTCAAAATGTGATAAAATGCTTTTCTGTAGTCTGAGTCTACAATTCCAGACAAAAATTTAGTAGTACAAGAACTTGTGCAGGGACAAGGAGAGGGTTTGTGGTTTGGGGAGAAAGTATAAGCTAGACTATAACATATCCAACATAGATTAGAGTCAAAAACTGACAGTTTCATTCTCAATTTACATGAAGAAGCAAACATGCTTTCACACTAGAAAAATCTCATTTAATTTCTGCTAACTACTTCTGCCACAGGCCCGTGTGTGTGCGCGTGCGTGCGTGTTACCCCCCCCCCCCACCCGGGGCTTTAAGTAACCCCTTAAACTAGGAAATGTAGAGGAAGGCACTGTTCCTCCCCATCCTGTAGATCTCTCTGGCTGTTTTAAGGTGGCTACAGTGCTGAATAGACTTTTCAGGCTTTTTGAGGGGCAGGGTTGCTAGAACAATGGCTGAAAACACCAAATATAAGTGTGTTGTGTGATCTTACGGCCGTCACTTCACCCCCTGAGTCTTAGCTAGGCCCACATTTGGTGGTTCTCAACTCTGGCTGTACCGTCACATCACCAGAGGAGCTTTGGAGAAGTACCAATGTATTAGAGTCCATTTGGAAAGGGGACTGGCATCAGAATTGTTCTGAAGTTTCATTTGAGGTTCTGCAGGTGATTTTGATGCAAAATTATTTCCAAAAATACAAGCCTAGACAATCTAAGTTCCATTTTCTGTGATCATGTATTCATTTTCCCTGGTACCTATTCAAATTCCCATGACTGCTATATTCCATAGTATAATCATGCTTGTTTTAATTTAAAACTTACATTTTGGGGCACCTGGGTGGCTCAGTCAGGCATCAGCTTTCAGCTCAAGTCGTGGTCCCCAGGTCCTGGAATCAAACCCCGAGTCAGGCTCCCTGTTCAGGCAGGGAGCCTGCATCTCCCTCTCGCTCTGCCTGCTGATCCCCTATTTGTGCTTTCTCTCTCCCTCTCTCTCAAATAAATAAATAAATAAAATATTTTTAAAAATTTTTAAGACATTTTAAATTTGTTATTATCTAGTAAAATGACACTCTAAGAAGATGTACCAGGTTTAATTGATGTGTAACTCCTGGCTTTGCACCCTCAGATGTGTGAGTAGCCCCCCTTGAGAGGCCCAGGACTAGACTGATGATGGTCTTTAAGACCCTTATTTCTTCAGTATTCTTGGTGCCTATGACCTGTCTCCCATAGATCTTCCCACAGATGGCCATATTCATGTGAGAAATGAATTCCTTAGGTGTGTGTCTCCTTCCTCGCTAACATCACCAACCCTGGGCCTTCAAAGAAGTTCAATGTGTATACTAAATATTAAGGTTAAAACAGGGAGTGATTGGTGTTGGCCCCAGGAAGGAATCTGAATTCTCAGCTGCTCCAACAAGTTAACAAAAAGAGTCTCACTCTTAGTCATATTGGGAAACATCAATACTGTTGAATAGTTGAGACTAGTTAGAGCTACCCTGGTATTCTCTAGACAAAAACACAGCAAATGAAAGTTTTTCTCTTGTGCTCTTCAGAATCCCTAAAAGTGACCAATATGCTCAGAGTGTATTCGGCCAGCTTAATCAAGTCTGCCCGCTAGAGATTTAGTACATTCCATGCCCCCAAACCATCTTTCTTCTCACGTATAGCTGCCCTTGGGATAGGATTTGATAAGCTAATTCTCACTAAAATGTCAAAGACTGATGCCATCTACTTAGTTCTTTTCAAGTGTAGTATATTACAACAGGGCTGCATTTACTTAATCCAAAAGAATATGGCTTTAAGGTAGAATTTTAAGCACAAATGACAAGCAAGGAGGGGTATAGTTAGACCTAAGTCAGGCTTCCGGGACCTCCTCAAATAACATAGTTCCTCTGGCAGCTGGCCATATGTTTGTCATTTAAACAACAAATAATGCTATCAGCAAGCAAGTCTTTGAACATATGAAAGCATGTATTTAAAAAATCAAGCAACCAAATAAATGAAAAATCCAAGGGTATCATTTGAATTCCTACTTAAATTGCTCAAAGATGGAAAGATGAATTAAGGGTGCTTCAGGAAAACCGGGCAGATAAACAAGGAGTTTAACATTAATGCTGTGAAAATGAGTAAAGAAGAAAAAGGTGGATTGCAGAAGGATCTAAGCATAAAAGGCAAGTCTCTGGCATTCCCCCAAACGCTTTGGATTGAAGAAACCGGCTCAAGGAGATAAGTGAAAGATTTAATAGAGAAAGCAGTCAAAGAGCCGAGAGGAAAGGGAGTACATGCTGACATGCAGTGCACCCTCCCCTCACCAGACCCTGGGTCCCGCTACACACGTATGTTCCCCCAGAAGGACCTTCTTTTTCTCCTGTGTGCACCTGGAGGGAATGATGCTTTCTGATTGGTCTATCCTAATTTTTGCCAACATTTCCTATAAGCCAGCAGCAACCCTGGAACCAATCCCAGTCAATCTGTGGTCCGTATGCAGAACATTTAAAAGCAAGAATAGCCAATGGAAGCAGAATGTCACAAAAATTCGGACTCAGTCCCAACAAGGAAGACATTAAAAAAAAAAATTAAAAAAAAAAAAAAAAGGCAAGCAAGCAAAGGAATTGAGATTGGTAGAAGAAACACATATAATGAGTCTCTGAGATATTTTCACCAGATCCACCCTGCCTGGAAGAGACAAAAAAGTACAGAGGCGACCGGCCTAGCTCCCCTACCTGCCAGGACTGACCTATAATTTGGCAACAGCGTAAAAGACCGGTCCTGGGCTCAAGGCAGTGCCTCTTGAAATCCACAAGCCAAAGAAATTGCCCTTTTTTATTTTGCTAATTTAATGTGAAAGTCAGATAGGTTCCTCTGCAACCTTGACAGCGAGCTTTCTGGGAAGGTGTCTAATATTGGACAGAAAATGGAGACATGAATCGATGAGACTCATTAATATTCATAGACAGCAGATTAAGGTTGGTGGGAAAAATTATTTATGAAACCGGGGTATTGTCTTCCTCTCGTCAAAGGGATTTTGTTTGGAGAGGTTGCATCGGGTGACAGGGTATGAATTTGCAGATTTCTTGGTTTATCTCCCAAGGAAAAGAATCTGAGGCATTTGTAAGCAAAGAATGTGCGGGGGCTGAGAACAGTAAATGCTTCAGACCGTGCGCTGGTAGGTGTAATGAGGTTCAGACACTGCAGGCATGACGCAAAGCACTTGGAAGGGAAAGAAAGAATGGATTGAGAGTGTGGTTATGTAACAAAAGAACAGGCTGAAAGCAAAACAGGGCTCAGCTGATGGCAAGAAAGGTGGGAGGGGTGAAACATAGCACTTTCTTTTTTATTGTGCATGTGGGGGATGGGCGATAGCACAAACCCGAATAATAGAATATGTAATTTACAATCTTTTCTCACATTAAATATGTATTTGTTGTGCTGCCCAAGAAGCCTTTGTGTTATATCTGACTGTAGTTCGCATACACAAGACAAGAGTGAAAGTCAATGGGTTAGGAAGGTGTCTCAGATCCTCAAAGAAACTCTGTTAACAGTACTCTTTACTTACACAGTTTGAGGATTTATTGCCAGTCCCTTATCTCCACGAGCCCTTTCCTCCTTATCTTTCTGATCCTTTACAGGCTTGTGGAAATAAGCTGTAGACATCTGCTGAAATTTTAAAGTGACAGGTGAAATTTCTTTTTTCTCGAATTAAGCATTGAGAATGGCAGAGTGAGAACCTTAGGATAAGACCTTGAATTGCTCCCTAGGGCATACAGCGTGCCATCAATTTTTAAAAAGGAGTTTTCTGTTGATTGTGCTTCAAAAAACTTAGTCCCCTCCTCATGGGCCCAGCCCTTCACAGTTTGATGGTTGCTGTGGAGCTGTAGACATAACCGGGGAAGAAAGAGTGGTTGTCCGTTTTAGATCGTTTCCCCACAAGGTTTAAATTAACTAAGATCATCAGATGAATTAAAAAAAATTGGGGGGAGGTGGATATAAACAGATGAAATTTAAAAATGTTTTCCCAGGAATTTGACAGGCCGATCTTTGAGAACAGGAGCCCTGGAACCGATCAGAGCAGAGCCTTACGCACTGGAGAGGCTACAAGGGGGAATGAAATGTGTCCTAATCTCTTCATTTGGAAAGTGTAGCAATGAAGACCGATGAAGAGCTTAGCCAAGTGGATAAAAGCAATGCACGGGGCACCCATGTGATGGAATATCATTCAGTCATAAAAAGGGGTGCAGCCCTGACACGTGCTACCCCGGGACGAACCCCCAAAATATTACACGGAGCAAAAGAAGCCAGACATTGAAGGTCACATATTTTACAGCTCCAGTTGTCGGCCATGTCCAGACTTGACAAATGCACAGAGACAGAAAGCAGATTGGTGATTGCCGGCAGCCGGAGGGAGAGAATGTGGGGAGTGACTATGAACAGGATGGGGCTACTTTTTGGAGTGAGGAAAAATGTTCTGGAATGATAGGGTGGTAGTGATTACATAAGATTGTGAATATGTTAAAAATCCACTGAATCGTACACCTGAATATATGGTGAATTTTATGTTCTATGAATTTATTCCTAACTTTTTTTCAATTGAGAAAAAAAGGCAAAAAAGAAAAAGGAAGGGCTTGGCAAAAATGTTGAGCAAGGACTGGAGCCCAGGCTTCCTCATCTGAAGGGAAGGTCTTTTCTATTCATAGACAGAATCATGTTTTTAGTGTATAAAATATCATAGATGAAATCACACCAATTATATAAAAATGAAGTTATCAAAATATTCTTCCAAAAAGCCCAGAAATGTGTGATCTAGTACCATACACGCTTCTAGAATGGCACCTTAGCATGAGTGTCTGTGATTTTGTCATTAGTATCTGTGATTTTCTATAAGCCAGCAGCAACCCTGGAACCAATGTGCTCTTCATGTGCTCTTCAAAGAATGACATGTGTTTCTAGCAGCTGATCTGAGCCCTACTGATCTGAGCCCTACTGTCATTTCAAAGTAACTAGCAGCTGATCTGAGCCCTACTGTCATTTCAAAGTCGTGATGAGCATATGTATTTCTGCACAATATCAGCAATAACCGCCGTGGGATATGGAATCTATGATTTCTATTAATGACAAAATCACAGATACTAATGACAAAATCACAGACACTCATGATTAGGGAAATGCTAAATTTCCATTAGAAGGTATTGAAAATAGTAATACATGTATTTTTATACATTCAGGATCATAGTCCCTCAAATTATACATATGGGTCATTTGGGCATTCATAGACCCCATTAAGAATCCCTACATTGCACTACTTTGGATGGTATCCAGGAAAAAGGGCCAAGGACTCAAAATATTTAATAAGCCATTGTCATTTAATTACTTAGGTAGGATGGTTTCCAATCTCAGCCACTGGTGAACAGCAAAAGTAACATCTAAGGAGACGTCTTGTCATTCTTTGAAGAGCACATAATAAACTACCCGATTTAGTAGGCAGATAAGTCCCCTAAATGCAAATAGGTTTCACTGTGTTTGCTAGGGTGTTGTCATCAGAACAATTTTGAGGTTCTGTTTCCTGCTAGGGGTGTTGGTAAGTTCTGTGCTAGGTTCCTGTGATTATTGATGTCTCCTGAGACCAGAAAGAGTGGTGACCTCCCCCCCTTCCTATTAACTCCCAACCCTAAATGCTGAACACTCCTTCCTAGACCTGCAGCTTATCTCTTGATGCAATCTGGGATCCCAGGAGCCTGGGTTTAGCAATTCAGTCCTTAGCAATTCTACACCAAGTGTGTGACGTTAACACATAAGGTAAATTAGCCATGCAGACATTCGTTGTGGCTTTTCTTTTTAAGAACAAATCCCACTGTTTATTAGCATGACAATATGTTACCAATGAAATGGCGCTTATTAAGAAGCTATCGTTTGGAGAATGATATTAACATGCAGAAGTGCTTCAGAAAACATGATTCTTCTTGTTTAAAATACTGTTAAGCTCTGCTTTTTAATTTACTCAAGCCTGCAGGTTCTTTCAGAACTAATCCAAACCCACAGTGAAGTTTCCAGGCACTACCAAGAGCCAAGGTTCTGACCTACAGAATGAGGAGGCCAAGTGCTTCCCCAAGCCTGTGGCTTTCCCTCTGATGCGCCAGGGAGTCACAACTTACCGCAGATTTCTGTGTGTCTGGCCAACGGGGGCTGCCCTCTAATCTTGGGTGTTGGTTCACTTTTTTGGTCCTATCACTTTAGTTAGCTACCCGACCCAGGCCGGCAAGGGAAGGTAGAGGTTTCTGGAGCTTGATTCCCTACGTTGTTCTCCTCAGTATACCACACAGATGAGGCAAACATGATGTGTATGGTCTATATGCATGTATGCAAATATGATGTGTTTGATCTGGGTGTAACATATATGGTGCATGTGTGTGCATATCTCCGCTGTCCTTCTTCCTTTGGCATTGTTTTTCCCTCACTGTTCAGGATGAGAAGGAAAAGAACATCCAGTGAGTGGGTGAGGAGTCATCTCAGTTCCCTGACCCTTAACTTTAAGTCAGTTTGGGCGACTTAGTTTGGCCTTCTGGCTTCCACTGAACCATTCTTCAGAGATTCTATTCCTCCAAATCACCTGGTTAGCAGTGGATTTGACTCCTGATTTGGTTTTCCGGAGCCTGAAATGGTCGTGTGTTTTGAGATTGGCAGGAAGGTCTCCTCCATCCATTTCCTCCCCCTCACCTGTGAGTCTGAGGTTCCTCTGATTTTTGACACTTGGACCAGCTCCACATAAAGTGAGAGCCCCTCCTGGGATGCAGTAGGAGAGTGGAGATCCAGGACCTTCCCCCCTTTCTCACTTATCCCGGGAAGACTGCATTAACGAAACACAGCACTCTTTCCTGTGAACCCGGGTCTGGCCTCAGAGTCCTTCTGAACATGATGGAAGCCACCAGTGGAAGTCAACACGGAAGGGGAAACCTACTTGCCAACCTGACATTGAACCCGTGTCAATGGACACTGAAGGCATGGGTTTTGCATAACTAATCAGGAGCTCATCGTGCAGTGGAAGGCTGTGTCCTCCAGCTAACACTTGGAGGTCAATGTGTATGCTTCTTAATAAGCCAGTTAGTTTCTCCTTTTTAAGAACTTCTCTTAAAGCATGACAAAATATCCACGTTATTGGTTAATCTCTATAGGAGAGCCTAATAGAGAGGGCTGCTGGGGCGTATGATGTGTCACTCCCCTGTGCGCTGGGAGGTGCTCTGATCCTCTGGCATGTCAAGCCCGTCCTGGCACAGGACAGCCCCTGTGTCCCTCTGGCTCGGTGCACTGCCTCCTGGCCCCTGGGATTTGCCTACCCCCGCCCTGTTGGCCTAGGAGCGTCAACTCTTCCATTTCCCGTAGACCTCCCCTTCCTCCTCTTCTGAGCATCATTTGCCCACTTTGGCATGAACTGAAATCCCTCCCATCTCCCTGCTATCTTTGGGAGCAAGCACAGTTTTCTAGCACACCAGGCAATTGTTCATCATTAGTGGTGTATGATGTTTCATTGCCACAAAATCCCCCTCCCCTCCACTTTGCTTCTCTCTTTTTTTATTAATATTTTATTTATTTATTTGACAGAGAGAGATCACAAGTAGGCAGAGAGGCAGGCAGAGGGAGAGAGGAGGAAGCAGCCTCCCCGCTGAGCAGAGAGCCCAATGCAGGCCTCGATCCCAGGACCCTGAGATCATGACATGAGCCGAAGGCAGAGGCTTTAACCCACTGAGCCACCCAGGCGCCCTGCTTCTCTCTTACAGGCTCCCTGACCATTATGTCAGCCATTGGCCATTGGCAGATGTCCCCTTGCTTGCTTAGTAGAGATAATCCTCTTGCTGAACAGAGGTACTCATGTATACTTTTTTACCCGATAACCCTCTGTCATAGATGACTCTCCTGAAGCCGAGCACTTCTTCTCTCCAGTCCCAAACCATGCCATAGCACAGTCTCCACCCCTGCACCATTAACTCCTTGATTGTCTGATATTTCAGGCAGCAAAGGATCAGCCCCTGTTGCTTTGAGCAAGTCAGGCAATGGGGTCAGTCCCATAAACTAATGGCTTCACTTTGCTGTAGCCTTGTCTTCTGCATAAAAATCTTCTCTCTCAATGTTGTAGGCTTCTCAGGGCAAGGAAGAGAATAAGGAATTCATCCTCCTTCTATCAGCTGTCACCCAGGCAAAAAGGGAATCTGAATGAGAATCTGAATCTGAGCTTCAATCATCTGAAACACAGTTTAAGCTAGGGCCCCCTGAGCCTTCTAGGGAATCTGACAATCTATCCATGGGGTGCAGGAAGTACAATGGTGTGCAAAGTGTGGGGTGCCATCCCCCTACCCCTACTCCCCTGTCTCTGCCAGTCCAGAGAAGTAAAGTGAGCTCAAAACAATTAGCCAAAGGGATCAGCTGCCTGTTTCCCAGACATGGCTTCTGGTTAAACTACAGCAAAGTACAAACATGCCAGGCAGGTAAGGAAAACATGGATAATCCCCAATGTTCACATTTCCTTACTTGCAAAGTGCTCATGGTGTCTTTCCCACGGCTGTTATTCCAATAAGCAGGGGACCTGCCGGGCCATGGAAAGGGCCCTGGCCTTGTGATGAGAAGGCCAGGGTTGAGTGCTGGCTCCCGCACTTGCTGGTGGTGTGACCTTGACCGAGTCCTGGGCGGAGCAATCTCGTGGAATCTAACTGCCCCACTGTAAACAGGGAACCGGTTGTTAGATATGTCTGTTCTTTGTAACATTATGAGGTTCCAAGAGTGCGAGGTAGACTCAAAAGCCAATTACGTGCTGCAATTGGCATTACAAAAACAAGGACTTTTTCCTTTTTCTCCATCATTCAACAGCCCATGATCCTCCCAGGAGCCCCTCTCCCCCCGGCTCTCCCGCCCTGCTGTATCCAGCATTTGCCAGGGCCACCCAAGGCCGGTTAGTAGGGTGCTCAGTGGGGTGGATGGGGGGTGGTGAATTCATGATGCCTCCATCTCACCCATGCAGATGGGTAAGGCAGCTGAAATTAATGACATTCCGAGCTACTGCAGTGCTCATCTGCTTAACAATCCAATTTCTAGGACATTTTAGAAGTTGTTAGCTGACTGCCAAAAATGAGGATCATTAAAAATAGATTCACAGCTGTTCAGGAAGCCAGAGATATAATTTTACCTTCATTATGCCTTATTGCAGATGTTATTGATTTAATCTCATTGCATTTTACTGTGTAATATCAATTCACACTGTCTTTGACTTGGAAATTAGGAACTGTATTTATTCTTCTTATTCTCATAGCGCGGATATGGTGCGACTGACAGCCACAAAGACGCCAGGTCCCGAGGTGGTGGCACCGTTTGGGCAAGGCCTCACTGTCGGGGTGCAGAGCTAGTTCCATGTCGTTGCTAAAGATGGCGGTCACTGTGCCTTTTAAGAGTAGGTCTATCCACACAAATAATTTAAATAAATGAATCAAAAGAACCTTGGTTTGGCTTGCATGTCACCAAAAAAGTTGGTTCAATGGATCTTTCACTTCTCTGGCCATTCTTTTATCCTGAAAATTTCACACTGAAAATTGCTAGAGAATTTGATCCGAAATAAATTAGTATACATTAGGATATTGTTTTCCAAGAGGGGTTTCTCAGAACATTTGTCTTGAGATACTCCATGAGGTTAAAAAAAGAAAAAAGGTCCAGGGGCATCTGGGTGGCTCAGTGGGTTAAGGGTCTGCCTTCAGGTCAGGTCATGATCCCAGGGTCTTGGTATTAAGCCCCATGTCTGGCTCCCTGCTCGGGGGGGAGTCTGCTTCTCCTCCTCTCTCTACCGCTTCCTTTGCTCATGCTCTCTATCACTCTCTCTCAAATCAATAAATAAAAACCTTTAAAATAAAAAGTAGAATAAAAGGTTCAGTGCTCATTTGGCAGCACATACACTACAATTCGAATGAAGCAGAGATGAGCATGATGGTCCCCTGTGCAAGGATGGCATGCAAATTCATGAAGTGTTCCATATTCTTATATAAATAAAATAAAATAAAATAAAATAAAATAAAATAAAATAAAATAAAATAGACCCTAAACCCCAAAAGTCTGGGAAACACTATATAATAAGTCTTTCTTTTAAGGAGTTACAATATATGGTGGCATATTAAAGCCTCCAAGCACAAAATAAATTTGCTAATTTGTTTAATCCAGCACTTTCCAAACTAAAGTGACACAGAATCATTTGTTCTTTCCACCCATTAACATCTCTGGGTGCTAGTGTGCTGAGGAATACCATTTGGGAATCACTACTTAGGATAATGCTGGAAGAAGGATCCTTGGCCAGCTCACCTCTAGGGAGTCCCACACCTTTGTTGACTGCCAGTATGGCCAGCATCTTGAACCTAAATGAGCCTGATTTCCACAGGTTTCATCTCTCTTCCTTTCCCTATTTCACTGTCTCAGCCTCCAGACGCCGGTTCCATCCCATTCACTTCCAACACCCACCACCCCATCAACTCTGCCCCAAGAGAACTTGCAGGGCTTATCACTCACAGGAGAGGAGGGGTTCGGGGAGGCCCATGCCTACTCTGTGTTTACAAGATTCAGTCCTTTCCTCAAGTAAGTAGCTCTACATGAGTGAGAAAATTTGTTCATACGGTGTGTCCAAGGCCTATATGACACCAAGTATAAAATCATTCTAAATTTGCCCTATTTTTTTGTAATGTGAATATGTCTCATGGCCTATAACAACTCATTTAGCCACTCTGTCTTGATGAATGGTTGGCATAGTATGCCTAAAGATGCTCAGATGTCTCTGTCTATAAGGGCTTAGCAAAGAGCCCCCCACGTTGCCAGCAACGGCATTTGAAGGGGTTCCATATGCACCGCTTGGTTTGATGAGTTCACACTGGAGGTTTTACCAACCACAGTGGACATCATCAAGGATGGTGTGGCCCAAGGACTTTTACTCCACTTCTGCCTACTACCTTGTAGACTTCCAGATGTCACTAGCTTCCAAACAGCTGAAAATCTGTAGGGACCTTAGACATTTATGTCTATGTCACTCTCTTTTATTTCATGGAAAATAATACTCCTTTGATCATGACATCTAACATTTGCTACCAGGTGGCAGAGAATGTTAAGTGACTTCACAACTATCTCTCTCTAGCCCTTCCTTGCTCGTCCCACTGCAGCTTGGCTGATTTGCCTATACCCAGCCAGTCCCCAGTGGTGACTTAATACCACTTCTCATGATGACGACTGTGGGCAGATTTGCGGCAGGGTTTAGGCCCAAACCAGAGTTCGGAGCACAGACCTGATCTTATTTGGTACTTATGCCCCACAATTACTAACACCCCAATAACAGAAAACTCGTGCCCCACCCCTGGATTGCAAGCTACACCGTGCCTGGTCTTTTACTTCTCCACCTAGCCACCGTGGTGACTCGCACTGAGTTCAGTGCCTACTTATTCCTGGTTTAGCCTCTCCCGGCCAATAAGGGATAGAACCTTGCTGAATTCAGAGTCTCTAGATAGGCAGATTCATCACGCTGAACTAGTTGTGATTCTACAGAGAAGTCAGCTTCCTCCTTCGTGGACCCACTCCATTCTCACAGCAATTCCGGTCTAGTAACATAGACTGAAAAGCTGGCTGGGGCTCATTACTACATGCATTGTTGTGCCACAGAAAATTATCCTGATTTTTTTTAGCAATATAACTTATGCATATCACTTCAAACATGGGACAGCAGGTGGCACAGCCATTTTGACAAACTCATAAGGTGATAGGTGTTCCAACTTGAGGGAGATCATGAAGGACATTTGGAGGAACGTCCTTATTCTTGGAGTTAGGAATTTAAACTCCAAAGACAAACACAACACAATTAATTGACTAAATTATGCAATTCCTTTTTACATAAACCCAAATGGGAGAATTCATTTTCAATTCCGTTATTGATACCTAATTTTCTTTCCAATATTTGAGTTATGTTACATTTTAGTAGTTCTGATGTGATTCAGAGTTATTTCTCCTTTGAAATCAAACTAAAGTGAAATTCCAATAAAATCCTATAGAATCTGAGACAAGGACAGACCACAAAGGAAAACTCAATTTGGACCCATACTTGAATGTCCTGAAAATTAATGCAGGAGCAGAATATAATTAATCTGTACACAGTAAGGAAAACACAGAGACAAGTTTTCCTTCGCCTCGCATATTCATAAATTATATAGGCATATACTTATAATGACAGACCCAAACATATTAAGAAAATAATAGAAAAATAAAGATGCTTTTTTACAGGACTTAAAGCTACTCCATTAACACTGCTACTAAACAAAGGAATAAAAAAAGAATAAATTAAAAACAGACGTAAAGAAAACTAGCAGAGCGGCGCCACCTAGTGTCGATAATCTTAAAAAGCATCTGCTATTGCCTGCGCCCTCCTGTGGTAGAATTTACAATTCCTCGGAAGCAGGAAAGCTAATTTTGTAAACATGGGTTTCTTCCCTCCGCTGTGGATGGGAGGTGGAAAGAAATATCATTTCAACACATTTTCTTAGCAAGGTATAACTTCATTCACTATATTTAAGACAAAACAACTCTGGAGATCCAATTTCCCGTTGATCACATAATAGGCTTCCTTTACACATGATTTCAAGTGAACTATACTCATTAACCTTTAAAATCTGAATAATCTTAAAAGATGTAAGCCCTGGGTGCCTGGGTGGCTCAGTGGGGTAAAGCCTCTGCCTTCGGCTCAGGTCATGATCTCAGGGTCCTGGGATTGAGGCCTGCATTGGGCTCTCTGCTCAGCAGGGAGCCTGCTTCCTCCTCTCTCTCTGCCTGCCTCTCTGCCTACCTGTGATCTCTCTCTGTGTCAAATAAATAAATAAAATATTAAAAAAAAAAAAAAGATGTAAGCCCTTCTGTTCCCATGACTTTCTGTTCCCATGAAATTTTATGAACACCATCCCTGTATCAACATTTTAGTACGCGTCAAAGCAAAACAAACTTTAATTAAAAAAAATAATTTAGAAGTAAATGTGAGAGAATATGAGCCAGAAATGAGATTCATCTTCCTCTGTGCCTATCTGTAATGTGGAAATTGGAAGTTCTGACTCCAGTCTACCTACCTTCCTTTAGGAGTGGGGAGAGTTGTCATTGATAGGATTACATGAGATTCTGGTCTTGAGCTCTAACATCAGCACTCCCTGAGTGAAGAAAAGAATAGTGAATGAGAGAATTAGATAAACTTTACTAGTCGCATGATTTATCCTTGGATAAGTCATTTAAGTCTGGGCTCTGTTCTCCATCGGGCCTGTTTGGGCTCTAATCTCCTACAGCGATTGCAATCTCTCTGCCACTGTCCCAGCACAGGCCCGTGCTACCTCTTATCTGGACTATTGCAATATCTTCCTAACATATCTCTCCCAGTTCCAGTCCATCCAGGCAAGTAATCAAGGAAGACAGGTATTTCCAGCATAAATCTTCCTAAAGTGTCAGTCTGGTCATCCCATTCCCCTGCCTAAAAGCCTGAAATGGCTCCCTGGGGCATGTTGCAGGGTAACCTGGCTTTACTGGCATCTACTCTGTGCCGGACAGTGTAACTGGCGTGTTCCATGCCCCCTGTCAGTACATTCGTGCAATGACACTTAGTTTGTCAGGACATACCCCCATTTTCATGGGGGAGGAAGCTGAAGCTCCTAGTTGTTCAGGAAACTGATTCAAATCCCAGTGAAAGAGTGAGAGTCTGGGATGCAAATCCAGGTTTCTGGTTCAAAAATTTGTGGTTATTGTGAGCAGTTAAGGTGTAGACTTGAGCCAGAAATGCTTGGGTTGGAATCCGGGCTTGGCCAAACATGGTTACACATTGTGTGACCTTTGGAAATTTCCTCAACTCCCTATGCCTCAGTTTCTTCACCTGTAAAATGGGCAGTTGGTGAGTGTTTTGTTGTTATTGTTGTTGTGATTTGATTACCACATTTTCTCAGTTAACTAGGTATGAAATTCCTCCCTCAACATTCAAGGGGCTTTTAACTTTCTGTTTTTTCTCCTACTACTTTCCTAAGAGTCCAATGCTGAATTGTTCCAATCCCTCTGCAACCCCTCTCTCAACCCCATGCTTCCCCCAAGGCCTCTGCTTTTGTAGCTGCTGGTGGTCTCCCGCCTCAGAAAGTCTGTTTCTGCCTCTACCGATCCCTAGTGGTTAGCACAGTGGTGGGCTTATGGCAAGCATGTAATAAATCTTATGCATTACCAGTATCACAGTGATTGATGATATTATTAATATCCTTCAGAGCCCAATGCCAAAGCCACCTCTTTGATGAAACATTTTCCAGTCCTCATAGAATGTGTTATCCTCTTTTGAGCTACCTGATTATTGCCCTTCCTGTCACTTAGCACACTCTCAGATGATGCTGACCAATTCAGAGTTGCCAACCACATGTGAATATTGCCTTTGAGATGAGGCTGGTCCAGACTGAGATCTGCTATAGATGTAAGCTATATCCATATCCAAAGACTCAGTATAAGTAAAAAAGGATGTAGTAAAAAGTTTCATCAGTATTTTAATTTTTAATATTTTTTATTGATTACATGTTGAAATGATAATATTGACCATATTAGGTTAAATAAAATAATAAAATTAGTCTTACCTGATTCTTTTTATTTGAAATTAAAATTGCATGTATGATTTCCATTATATCGCTATCAGAGAGCACTATTCTAAGGCACAGTTATTTTTAACAACTGTTCTGATTAGAAAATGTAATTCATAGTCATGGTATAAAGTTGATAAAATATAGAAAAGCACAGGGTACAAAAGGTGGTGTATCTCACCACTCAGGAAGAAACACTAATGTATATGTTCTAGAATTTTTATTTATAAATACATATTTTTTGCTAAAACATACTTTTTGACAAAGCCAAGATTATAACCTAAATATTTTGTTGCCTACCTGTTCCATTTACCATAGTGTAAATCTTCTATTTCATTATATCTTCTTCTACAGCTTCATTTTTAATGGCTGCATAAGGATCCTATTTATGGACATACCATACTTCATTAAGCCAACCTGTGAACATGCCTAAGATCGACTAATTGCTCATCAATCCTGTTTCCTCTTCTTGAGCATAGTGGGAAATTATGTTTCCCAGCATCCCTTGCAGTTAGTTGTGGCCACATGACCAGGTTCTGGCCAATAAAATGTGGTCCAAATGGGGCAAGGCATATCCAGCCCATAACAAATCCAGACATTCCTCTTTGCTCTCTCTCTCTTCATTCAACTGTTGGATGAATGCAGGTGTCTAGAGGAGGACTTTGAAATTCTGAAAGATAGAACTAGAAGGTAGAAGGAGTCAAAATCCCTAAGTCACTGTATGGAAAGCCACCAAACAACCACTTCCAACTGTATCATGAGTGA
The DNA here is from genome assembly GCA_004023965.1 of Spilogale gracilis. Lineage (NCBI taxonomy): Eukaryota > Metazoa > Chordata > Mammalia > Carnivora > Mephitidae > Spilogale > Spilogale gracilis. Next base: position 23,801 of record PITA01001850.1, on the reverse strand, counting down.
AAAATAAACTTGTTTTAAGCCACTGAGATTTGTAGAGCAAGCTAGTGTTAATTCCCTTAACACCTAGCACAGCCATTTGGATTACTTCTACTTTTTGTTATTACGATCTGCAGCATTAGGATAAATTCCTAGAGGTTCAATTTCAATGTCAAAGGATATGTACATTTTTACAACTTTTGGAAACTATTGGTAAAATTTCCTTCAGACTTCTTGTATTCCTAACCAGAAAGAAGCTTTGATACATTTCACTTCCATTGCTTCTAAGTGTCTTGTAGATAATAGGTATGTGTTAAGTACTAAACAAATGTACATATGCTCAAAGTGCATATGCAAAAGGAAATACTTTCCAAATAATGACACCAAAGTATAGATTTCAGAAATCATATGAATTATATAGATGCCTTTGAGAAATACAGGTCATAGAAAAATGGCAGCAAGTACCATCAATATGCTTGGCTGAGAACTTTAAAAGGAAGGTGTGTTCCTTTCTAATTGTCATGGTGAAGCCATAAATAAAGTCAGCCAGTTTTGGCATGTACCTCCCACACCATGGGTTGTTGATATGCAGTTGGCCACTTGCATTTTTTTTTTTTTTGGCATCTTTTTGTTCCTCCATTGATTCTCCATATGACTCTCATTGCATATATCTGTGTTGTGCATTTTTTCATGTATCACAAATGGTGATTTATTTGTAACTACACTTAGTCATTTAAGAGACATAAGTGTCAGATTTGGGAGGGGTTAAGACTAAATAATCTTTAAGATTCTTTCCGAATCTAAAATTCCATGAGAGTTTCTGAAAAGGAATGAATTAATTATCTAGTGCATGGACCTACTCTGAAAGAAATTCACTGACCAATCTGGAGGCCAAATTTTATTCTATCAGAAGTTTAGTTTTCTAGAAGCCTAAGCAGTGACAATAGCCTGTCTTTCTTTCAACCATGAACCAATGCTGTTTCTTCACATTAAAAACCACTGAAATAACTCCAGCCCCTCATTACCCAACAATGAAGTTTATGTGAAAAATTCTTTCAGAAGAATACAGTTCCACTTTGAGTGGAGTTGAACTTTTCAAGTCCTCAGGATACTGAGAAGAGCAAAACTCAGATTCTAGTCTTTTCTGCAATGAGATAATTCTCATGCTATTATAGAAAACACTTCTACTGAGTTCAGTGAAGAAACCTAGTACATTTTAAATAAATGGGGCCACCATGGCCCTTGATCTTCTTTCTGGAAATTTTATTAATGGTTGAGACACAACAACCACAGAAGAATGAGAATAAAATCCTTTCCTATACTTTCTTGAAGGAAATTGGAGTCATAGACAAATGTATTCGAGAACACACCAAGATAAAAAACCAGCTGTACAGTTAAAAATGTTATCTTTCTATTTGAGGCTAAACAACATTGCTGGGTTTGTTTTCCATTGCTGAATTGACCAGACAGCCCAACTCTTTAGTGTCACAAAGACACACCTCATTGTGGAAGTTGAATGGGTCAGAAAGAGGTGAGCTTTGGGAGAGCAAAGCTGCTGGCATAAGCACTTATTTGTCTTATTTGGACCTTTTCTGTTCTTCTGTGGTTAGATGGTGTTCTTTAAATGATAAACTCATCCTCTTCTCAGATTGGCCCAATGGCAGGGCTCTAGGTTAGAGGTGATATCACCAACTTCCTTTGCAATCTCTCTTTCTTTCATACTCAGGTAAGACCATGCTAAGAAAGGTCCCTTTGAAAGGCAAGATCCTTTCAGGCCAAAGAGCGCTAGAGCTGATGTGTGACACATGAGTAAAATGAGGCACAAGGAAGAATTATCTTATTCTCTACGTTGACTGTCGTCTACCTCCTACCTCTCCTCATAGAGTAGAAGTTCTATGAACATAGGGATCTCATTCTCCAGCACCTAGAACATGCTTGTCATATAAAGGATGTTCACAAATATATTTTCGAAAGGCCATGAATCTCTACCTGGAGAAAATTTTTAAGAAAGAACAAAACTGCCTAATCTCCTAACACCTGGGTGGTCAGTAATCAACCACCTATAATATGCCAGATGCAGCCCCCCAAATAGAAATAAGAGTAGAAGCAGTAACAGAATAAGATTCTGATCATTTTCTAGTCAGAAAGCAAGTTTCGAGCTTACATCAACTTATGCCTGAGAAATGGATCTCAGAAAAGGGCAGAAAAATACTCATTGGGGTTAAAGCACGCACCTTTCATTACGAGCTTGCTCTCTGCTGTTTTGCGTAAGTGACTTCCCCCATCTCTAAACTAATTCATGGTATGAGACCGGCTACCCAAGTTCCTATCAAATGACACACCCCAAATTTTCTTTGCCACTTAGTTTATGTTTTAAATAATACAAGAGCTTTGAGACTTTTTTAAAAAGGAAAGCATTGAAGGGATCCATTCTGCATCATGTTAATCATCAAGAGGATGGCTAACCGTGGCTCAATTGGACAACTATGGAGACAAAGAGTCGAAGAAAAGTAGAGTTCTCTTTTATTGAAAAGAATTTTATCCACAAAAATTACTTGGCCTTACGGCTCATGTCTTGGGTGATTCCTCCTCGTTCAGGGGCAAGCACTCAGCACTAGACCCTTTGTATGTCTTCAGTAGGCACAGCGTTTATTAAGTTTAGCAAAATCTTCCACCTCTGGCTCAAGCAGCTCTCCCCCAGATGCGCTCCCTACCCTCAAAACTGAGGCTCGTTGCCCTTCTTGTCTCCTTTCTTTGTCCAGGCCACCTTCATCTTGGCTTCAGCTATACACGGTACCTGCTAAAATGACTGCCTTAATCATAGTCTCTAAGATCTCTACAGAAAGTGTCTATAAATGGAATTTCCTCATTACTTTAATGTCCTTCTAGTCATAGCTTCATGGGCCTATTATGTGTAAATTAGAAACACATTATTCCACCAGCAAAGCTTTTCTTTCAAATGCATAGAATTTTATAACCTGTCACAATCTATTAAATTCCGAATTGTTTGTACCGAAACTGACTTTTTTCTGTAAGAAGATGTCAAAGGATCTTAATTTCAGCTAATTCTGGCAACCAAAACGGATCTCCTCTATTTAATAGCTGGCAGTGGTCTCTGCAGTAAAATGCTTCCAGGAACAATTGGAAATTACTAAGATAATAGTGTGTTTCTTTAGATTAGTATCACCTCTGAAATGTGAAGCTTTTGCCAATTCAAAGCTCCTTTGCTGTCTCTCTGAAGCTGAATTTCCTGAAAAGTTCTTAAATATTAAGAAGAGTTGACGTAAGTAGACAAGAAGACAGCAAACAGGAAAGCTAATGGACAGACTGTGAGTGACCTGTAGAGAGTTCTAGAATTTCATATGGGCTACTTCCAAATAAGGGAAAACTTGGCAGGCATGAGTTTGGAATTCTCTTTAGTTTGTCACTCTTTCCAGAGCCCGTACTACTTTATGGCTTCATGGCCATCGACTGGAGTATTTCCAGAGATAATGTGTTTTTAGGTGGGAAAAGCATCATTTCCTTCACAAACCAGTTCATTAAGTGTGATGTAAACTCAGCACTGGAGTGAAGAGTTTGCCATTAGTCATCTGATCTCTGACTTTGGACATGAACTCAAATAGCTAATACCAACGAGCTACTGTCAGGTGAACCAAGGAGAACTCTGTGCTTCATGCTTGATGAAGAGTAACTAATAATAATAATGAACATTAATTAAATGTCAGGCATGATGGTAAGTGCTTTATGCGCACTAGTTTATGTAATCTGCTAAACATAAAAATAAGGAAATACAAAGCCTCTGAGGCAGATTGTACTGTTATTCCCATTTCACAGAGGATGACTCTAAGGATAAAGAGGGAGAGATAAGTTTTGAATTCGGGTCACCCTTTAAGATTTTCTTTTAGAAAAAGTCATCAATTTCTCTGGTATAAGATGACCTGGATGACAAAAATATTCCAGCTACTGAAGCTTTCTTTTTTTAATAAAAAAAAAAAGATTTTATATATTTATTTGACAGAGAGAGATCAGAAATAGGCAGAGAGGCAGGCAGAGAAAGGGGGAAGCAGGCCCTCCACTGAGCAGAGAGCCCAATGCAGGCCTCATCCCAGGACCCCAAGATCATGACCTGAGCCGAAGGCAGAGGCTTAACCCTCTGAGCCACCCAGGTGCCCTGATACTGGAGCTTTCTTGTTGGTGCTTTCTTGTTGGTTCAAGATCTCCTTGAATTTATGTGGCCACAGAGCATTTATTCTCCATTAAGTAGGGGTGGTGCGTATCAGAAGATATTCCTAAAGCAGGAGAGGCACTGTATTCAAAAGAGACATGTTACAGACAGATTCTCAAGGCATTCCAAATGACTGGGCAATTCAATTTAGGACTGAATGGTTCAAATTGCTGGGTTGTCTTAGCATTGTGCCAACAAAGTTTCAGGCAAAGAATCAGTCAATTTCTGTGAACCCATCGTTCCAACTGTTTGGCCATGTGTACCCAAACTAATTGTTGGATGTTTTCAATTTTCTCTCATTTGTTTTTTACATTATATGATCCTCCTTGCTTACTTTTCCTATTTCTGTTTGATAAATCCTGTCTGAACAACTCTGAGCTTCTCGTTAGAACCATTTTACCAGTTATGCTCATGGCAATGCCAAATGTGGGTATATTTAATTTAAGTATTAATAGCAAAAATAATGACATTTCATCCAAAATAATAGCATGTGTTTATCATGTTTTATGGGTTACCAACCTTTTATCCACTTTTCTCTGAATGTGGTTTGCAATAAAATTCATTCTCAATAATGAAGTCTCCCAAATGAAATTCCCTATTTTACACTATTTTACATGACCCAAGACAACTTAGGCAACACGTCCGTTAGAAGAGATGTAATTTGACTGCATTGCACTTGAGCATACCACCTTTTCAACCCAGGTGACCTTTGGGTTGTAGTGAATAAAAATTCACTCGAACTAGATGGAAAACAAAATGCACTTTGAAAGTGAAAGGTTTGTCAAATAATCAGAAAGTCAATCAGAACATCCTTTTACAAAGTTCTAGCTCATCAATTTTCACTTTTCCATTTGTCCCTTCATCTATCATCCATTCCTTTAAGATTTACTGAGCCAGACACTGTGGACACATGGTCAGGGGCTCCACTGTCTTTGATGTTGGGGAATTTTGTCATCCCCCCCTTATCCTCCTTCCTTCTGAGCATTTCTGTGTGTGCTATTGAAGAGTTGCTGGAAACCAATGCAAAAGACACTGCAGTGAGGAGAAGCTGTAAAATGGAAAAGCTCACTCACTCTTCAATCTATTAAAGATTAATGTTGGAAATCCAAATTGTGCTTTTGGTTAAGATGAGAATATATTTCTGTGGAATGCTCTACTCATTGACTCCAGGGCAAATACATTTCAGAGCTTAATCAAAAAGTGATCTCAATAGTCACTGCGACAGGCCTCGCCATTTTCTTGGAATGATACTTAAGGCTCTAGTTGAGGGAATTTCTTAACCTAGCTGCTGTTGTTAGTTCTGAGCTTTCTTCTGTCCAACTGTGTGGCAACCTTGCAACCATCCAGAGGGGTGGTAAAAGTCTAGCTTTGTGGGCTCCATTCCCAGACTTTCTGGTTCCTGAGGTCTGGAAGGGAACTTGAGAATTTGCATTTGTAACAAGTTCCCAGGTGATGCTATTGCTGCTGGTCCAGGGACCAGGTTTTACAAAACATGTTGTCAATAAATGTTACTGAAAATGCCAATGGCAGATGTGAACTCTTCATTATCAGTCTGTGACAAGATGAATACAGAATCCAAAAGGAAACAGTGGGAATCTTTTATAGTTTGACATTACTGTGATGTCCAAGGGCATGATCAGTGGGCATATCTCACTGAAGAGGATAGAAATGAGTTCTGGGCTGTCAACTTTACATTGTGAGTTGCACATGTACAAGCTACATGCTAGAAATGAACGGGGAGCCCATGCTTTATTCTGCAATACATTGAAAAGAAAAGGCTGTTCACCATATATAGTTTGAGAAGTGCCTCTCTAAACCATCATGCCACACTGCCTCATTTTTCAAAAAGTGGTTAATAGGGTACCTGGGTGGCTCAGAGGGTAAAGCCTCTGCCTTCGGCTCAGGTCATGATCTCAGGGTCCCGGGATCGAATCCTACATTGGGTTCTCTGCTCAGCGGGGAGCCTGCTTCCCTCTCTTTCTCTGCCTGCCTCTCTGCCTATTTGTGATGTCTGTGTCAAATAAATAAATAAAATCTTTTTTTTTAAGAAAAGTGGTCAATACACAAATGGGTAGTGCATTCCTTCTCACACAGTTTGAGGCAGGTGGGAGGAGGAGGAAGCCATATCTCGGCTTGGTGCCCTCTGCCTGGGGAGTCCCAGAGGAAACAGACAAGGCTATACAGATGGGCCCTGGGTGTGACACCACACACCAATGGAATGGGTCAACCCAGGGGCCAAGGAGATGAGGATTTTTTTGAGCCTGGAGGCCTGGAAAAAAAAACTAACCAGTCAGAATTTAGGATGTCCAACCCTCTATAAGGGTCAAACCAGATAAGCAGGAAGGTTGGATGCTTCCGGGTGAGCAGCTTGGGTCCCTCAGTTGCAGGCAGCCAAGAAGACTCAAAAGCCAGCCAGCACAGGGGGGAAAAAAAAACAACCCAGCACAGGTAGTTCCTATGATCCCTGGTCTGGAAAACTGACCTTGGGCTTAGCAGCTTTGGGCATGACTATGTCTGCAGATGGGGACCAAAAGCAATCCCCTAAGGAAAGAGGAAAGCAAAAAGATCATCCTTATATCTCAGCTACTTGGGCTGGTATTTTCTTTTATCTCTTCAAACATTTTTATTAGAATTTCCAGTGATCTGATTTCTGTCAGGATTTAGCTGTTCTTGGCCTTAAATTCTAGGATCCTCTTGGGCTGGCTAGAAAGAAACCCATGTGATGGGGCCTCTATGATTTCAAAGCTGATGAGTGTGTCTCAAATTGACTTGGCTGTCTTTTCAAGTAGATCTCATGATAGCTCTACAATTTTACTAGCAGTGATTTATTTTTGAGTATTTTGCTCTTCAAACTCTGATAAATTCAGGGTTCTTTCTAAGCACTTGCACAGATTCTATTGTAATTAGAGGAGGTTAGCATTTTTCCAATGGCAGGGCTTGATAAGCAGGCACTGCCTCCGGCTGTTTGCTTTGCTAGTCCCCACTGAAGCCTGCCTTTCTCTAAAGCCCTCCTTGGTGGGAGTCACCCCAGGAAGAGGTTTTCATTATCCTGTATCCGGAAGTAGCCATCAGCTTTGTTCAGATGGCCTCCCGTCACTCATTTGAAAGAGTGACCTTACCTCACCAGCTACCTCCCAGGGCCTTGGCCTTGGGGCTGGAAAACTAACTGCCCCAGAAATGCTGCAGACTGGCTGAGACACAGGCTGCTGAGACACAAGACTACCAGGCTGCTGATAAAGATGTGGGTTTCAAGATGATAACCTGGAGAAGCAGGAAGGAGTGTAACCTGGGGGGTATGCACTGGTTAGGGGTCAGGCCTGGGTTTGTTGCTTGCATATCATTTAGAATGCTTCTGATTGCAAGTAACAGAAAAACCAAATCAAACGGGGATAAGAGTACAGGAAATTTAGTGGCTCATATTGGTCGAAGGTGAAGCACAGGCCTCTGAGTCAATTGTTCTAGGGGCTCGAGGGCACCGGCGGCTCTTCTCGCTACCTTACTGTTTCAGCTTCATCCTCAGACCGATTCCCTAATTCCCCTCAGGGCTGCGAGGCAGGTTGCCCTCAGGCTTCCTCATGAGGGGCCAGGAGGTAGAAGCAAAGTGAGAACTGGTTGTAGGAAAAGTCAACCATTATGATTGGCTAGGGGATGTGCCCTGCACTGATTGGCTACAGTCTGGTTTACCTGAGCCAATCACTGTGCAGAAAGGACGGGCCGTCCATGATTGGTTTAGACCAGTTAGAGTTATTCCTCGGAGTTAGGGGTGGAGCTGATGGCTCAACACCAAAAGTGCTCTACTCCTCAGAGGAGGAAGGAATGGCTGGAAGGGGGAGTTTGTGACACTGGCTCTGCTACTCTCGTCCCCCTGATTTCCACATTCACCTCTCTGAGCCTCTGTTTTCCCATCCATACATTGAAGATTACCTTGCTACCCACCTCCCTGTTGTGGTGGAGATTAGGAAGGAGATGAGAACAATAAGGAGCTTTGCACTGTGCCTGGCACACCGTTGGAGCCTGGTGAAAATTATGAAGGAGAAGATCAACGGAAGTAGGTACCCATCATATGTGCACATTCCGTGCTTTCTCGGGCTGGTTTCCAACAGCTCTTCCCCCTTAGTGGATGTGAATGAAATGGCTATAAATGGGCAACAAAGACTATTCAGAGAGAACATTTATGATGATTTATCCCGACGTAATTTAGGTGGAAAAAAAACTCAAACTCGGCAGTTCTAATACATACAGAGAGTGATGCTTAGTGAGTTTAAGCATAAGAGTAATAATGGCAGCAATAATATTTTAAAAAGGTGAAATGAATAAAAGGAAGAAAATGAGGACAGAAGGGGAGTAGCTGCAGTTCATGGAACACTGCCAAGTGTTGTCCTAGTCACTGGACATAAGTCGTGAGTCCTTGACCTTGGTTTTATTATATGTATTTGTACATGAGCAATGGAACTTTACCTAAGCTAAGGAGTTTTCCTGAAGTCAGTAGCCATTAAGTGACAAAACCTGGATGTAATTCCAAATTACTATGACTCCAAAGCTCAATTCATGTCTGTATTTCAAAACTACTTGCAAGAAGGGTACCCTCATGCATTCATTCCACTCCTCGGGCTCCCAGCAGCTGGCCCTGGAGCCCCTGCCTTGACTGGTGTTGGGGAAAAGAAAGATGAATAGGACCCAGCAGTGCCGCCAAGAACAAGGGAGTGTCCATGTCCTAGGATTCCTGGCTTATTCGAGGAGTTCCCAGGGCAAGGTTGTCTGGAGCGAGGTTTGCACTCCTTCTCAGTCAAATGAGACCTGTTGAATCACTAATGATGATGGAGGCACAGCGTGCTCCACAGCTTGCAAGACACAGGGGGCTGCCCTCTCCCCCCAGCTCCCTCTGCCATCTGCTCTCCTCAGTGAGACAGTTTAATCTTGAGCCAGTTCAGGGCGAAGGAGGTCGGACCGTCAGAGGTCACCTTAACTCTCCATAACTCTGCTCCAAAGAAGTAATTGTTTCAGAGGAAAATGGCTGTGACCAGTCAGACTCCTCTTTATTCAGAATCTGGACTAGATGAAGAGAATGAATCTTGGAGGTTTATATTGTTGATTCTGTTCAATTCACCCAACTGTTTTGAGATGGCTTCTATGCTAGGCATATGCAAATGAGTATCCCAGTGCCTCTGGCCTCTGGGGTCCACAAGCTGGGACGGCAGACAGAGGCACGTAGAATGTAGTACGTATTAGAATAGAATTGTCTGATATGCCTCAGTATGAACACGTGCTGTCCTGACTGACGATCCACCTGTCCCACAGTATCCATCTTCTACCTTCTCTGCCCTGTCCCCTCCTTGAGGATCCTTCCCATCCAGTGGCCCCCTACTTCCCCATGATCCCCAAACTTCCCCTTCCCCAGCACTACAGAGGCCCTGCGTTTTGATTGGTCGGCTTCTGAGCATACGTGGAACATCTGTTGTGGCCTTTGATCTCTGGACACACTTCCATCGTGCTCCCCAGAACTTCCCCCAGGTCTTTTCACTTTACCCTCATCCTGCAGTCATCCAGCTCTGAGTTGCATGGCTTACTTCTAAAGTCAGCCCAAAGGAACAGATGAGGGTCAGAAATACAGGGCTCCCACGAACTGAATTCTGCCCTCCTGGGAATCAGCTTCAGTGTCCTCTGAACTTTTACTTCGGTTTTTGTAGAACATAGGACTCAACAACCGGATGGCTGGATCCTTTTCTTTGGTGATTGGAACTCTATCTATTAGGATGCTTTCAGCCACTAGTAAAAAGAAAAAAAAAATGTCAAGCTGGCTGAAACAAAAGGGAAAATTCAAAGGAAAAACACTGTGGATCCCAAACTTGCTTCTGTCTCTGAGTGAGCACAGCAACCTCAGCATCCGTGTTCTGCCATCCTCAGTTGGCTTAAGCCTCGGGTGGACCACTTTCATTGTTGCAAGATGGTGAGCAGCAAACAAAATCAGAAAAAGGTTGTATGTTCTGTTGTTTCTATCCCCAGAAAAAAGGAGTCTGTCCCCACAGCTCTTCAGTTGGCTCATCCTTCTGTCTCATGATCAGAAATGGATCATGTGTTCACTCCTATTCAATGACCAATGAAAGGATCGCAGTTGCCTTTGCTGTTTTTTTTCCATCAAGATTCCCAACTCCTTTGCCAGCAATCGGGAATGGTTGCTACTAGAACCTACTGGATAGAGAAAGGTGGAATTGGAGAAGATGATGTTGGTGAATGAGGTAGGGAACATGGCGGTATGTCACTAGGAATCAGAAGTAAAAAAGCAAAGGATTTTGTGGAGTAAAGAAACCTGGTTTGGAATGCTGGTATTATTTAGGCCATTGTTTCCATTGTTAATTACTATGTAACAACCACCCCCAAAATTGGTGTCTTAAAACAATAACCATTTATTCTTGCTCACTGGACAGCAGATGAGCTTGGTGGTTCTGCTAGTCTGGGCCAGGCTCATCTGGGCTCATCTGGGCTCTTTCACACATCTTCTGGAGGATAGCTGGGGTAGGTTGGTGTCAGCTGAGACAACTTATCTCTGTTTCACATAGCCCCTCATCCTCTAGCAGGCTTGTCTGGGTTGGCTCACGACAGCTTGCCTGAGTTCCAAGAGAAAAAGTGGAAGGAAGTGTTGGAGGTCCAGGCTCAGCACCGGGACCCTATCAGCAAGGCCTCATTCTAATGGCCAAAGGCAAGCCAAGAAACCAGTCAAAAGCTGCAAAATCACATTACAGAGTGTGTGTGAAGTGTGGATCCTGGGAAGTGTGAAGAATGGCGATCCCTTTAGCAATCAATCCACCACCATGACCTTTGTAAGACATTTTTTTCCTCTGCACCACCGTTTCATCACCTCTAAAATGACATTAACAATAGTATTGACCTCAAAGTCTTATTTAAGGATTAAGTGAGAAAATACATGTCAAGTGCTTAACCCAGTGGTGGGCACATAGTAAGCATTAAGTAAGTACTAGCTTTTATTACACTCACATTTAGGATTATAACTAGTCTTATTATCGTTATTATTATAGTTGTCTTAATGATTATTATGATTTTGAGTATCTGTCTGCTGGGTTATGTCTCCCCCTAGGATACAAGCCTAGTGAACTGATTTCCAAAAGGCCCAGACTTTATGGAAATCCTAGCTGACTCCCTAGAAGCCTGTTAATCAAGGGAGGGTGATTTCTGAGTGCTCCCCATCTGCCTTCCTCCCACTGTTTGCCAAGTGCCCTTCTCTCTGGGTTTTTCTGTGGGGGCCGCTTGGAGCTCCCTGAGCTCTCTGGTTCGCTTGGAACCCTCCAAGGAATGGTGGTTAGCTGCTATCTCAACAGAAACCACTAGTTTTTGGAGGAAGGGAGCAGGCTTCCCTTGCGGGACAGGTAATTTGTCTTCTTTCTGCTGTTCCATCTGTGCCCACTGTCGAACTGTCTAGAGGGGATACCATAGTTCGTGGTGTCCCCCATGGGTTGTGAGTGAGGGAAGGAGAAATCTGCCAGTGTCGTCTCATACTCACTCCAACCCAAGCCTCCAAGAATTAAAACCAGTTGGCAATTTCTTGGAAAAGGGAATTTGTCTCTTAAATCTACAAAAGGGAACAATTTTTTGTTTCATGTTCTTGGGGTTTTTTTGTTGTTTCTTATGGTGGTTTTGTTCACAATAGGAGAAGGAAAAAAAAACCCTCCCAACGATGACCCGGCATTTATAGCCCATGTGGACTCTGCAAGAACCAAGGAGGAAAGACAGGAGCTCATTGCACAAGGCAGCCTGCTAATTTCATTTGCCTCCATGGTTTTCCCATCTGCTAAGGGACCGGCCCAGACAATTTTCCGTGTATAATTCACAGTCCTTTGTGATTTCAGCTCAAGCAGAATCAGCAGCCTGATGGTCATGCTGTGGCGACGATTCACAGGTGCCCCTGCCATCGCTGTTCTTGCTCCATGCCGCACGGGCGGGCCCTTCCCCGCACACCCTTCTCCCTGTCCTGCCTTCGGAGTCTGTGGTCTCCGCTTCTCTCTCACTCCCTACCTTGTGTCAGGGCCGGCCCAGTGCTTCCCAGTCCCTCCCCTTTAGCAAATGTCCTGCTGCAGGCCATTGTCAGGGCCCCGTGAGCTAATTGTGGCCCCCACCCCCATTTCATCTGGCCAGGGCGAAGATGAATGCTCAATTTGCATTATTTATGTCCTTCCAGGGATGTGCTTGTGCATAACATATGTAGAATTCTGCTGACATTGGGAATTCATTTGGTTTGAGATGCTCAAAAAGCGGGGCGGGAGGCGACCTGGTTTGTGTAAATTCACAAGCTATTAGACAGCTTTGCTTTCTTTTTACTGAAGCTCAGAAGATGGCTCCTCATGAGAGTTCTTTGGATTACACCTGACAGTCGGGTGAGCTCTTTTGCTTAAAGAGCTTTGGTTCCATTTGCGCTGTCAGTCTTCTCCCTTCAAATAGGGCAGGGTGAGGGATGGAGGCACATTTTGAAGTTCAAAAATGCAAACCTGTGTTTGTGTTGCAGCTACAGCCAGAGAATATCAGAGCCAGGTGGCATGAGAGCATCTTGTTTGATCTCTTCCTTCTGTAGAGGAAGCCACTGAGGCTGAAAAGAGGGAGGTATCTTACCAAGCAGTAAGCCATGGGCTATTGTGTGACTCCATCCTTAGATTCCTTCCAATGATACGTGATTACAAGGGGCAAGCACCTTCTAAGCACTTTACTTATTGTCTCATTTAATCCCCAAGAGAAACTTAGGACTTGTTGCTATCCTTCTTACTTTACAGAGGAAGAAACTGAGGCACAGAGAGGTTAAATGATTTGTCCCAGATCCCACAGTACTAAGAAGCAGAGCTAGAACTCATACCCAGGGAGCATGGCTCAAGAGTCCCTGACCTAACCATGGTGTTCCTCTATCCTAAGGCCTCTCTGAGCTGCCACGGTGATTACAGAAAGATGCCCAAAGCCCTCACTTTGCACCACAAGGCCTGCTATGATCCTGCCCCTTCCGACTTTCCCAGCCTCGTTTCTGCGACCCCTCAGAATGTAGCCCAAGGTCGGGAAAGGCAGTCATGTGCTTGCTGTCTTTCAGTCCCTGCTCAGCCACAAAAGAATGGGCCTACGGCCTGGAACGTTTCCTTACTGAGACCTGGGGAGTGCGTACAACCCCTGTGGAAATAGACCTACCCTGTTTCAGATGCACTGTGTTCTCCTTTGTACCTCTAGGCACACATGTCAGTGACCCTCAGGCACACGCCAGCGTTCTGTAGTTCAGATCCCAGGGGAAGGGAGAGGGTCATTGTGCTGCAGCACAAAATGGGGGGAGGTGTGCAGTCACACTGTCCATGTGGGCTGCAGGGTGGGTGCTCCATGGCCATGGGGGACCGGACACGCGGCAAGGGCTGGATCTTCTGCTCACTCGCAACAGAATCTTCATTACGCAACTCGGGCTCTCTTAGCTCCCCAGCTGAGCTCCATCCTGGGCCACTTTCTAATGCCATAATCACCACTTAGGGCTCAGGTGACGGATGACAAAAGCAGCTAACTCCCCAGCGGCCCAGGTGTGAATCCACCTCTGTGGACCAGGGCAGGAGGAAAGGACACAGAGAAAGAGCCAGCCCCTCCTCCCAGGGTCAGGTGGTGCTCGGGCGAAGAGTACCTTCCTTGGCTTCACCTTGACCTGACTTTCCTACGATAGTGGCGCAAGGGCGCCAGCAGATCGCCACACCTGCTTACTATTATGGGCCAAGTATCATGAATATTATGAGTTTATTATTGGATAATAAAACCACTTTTTATGACTTACAACAGCACACACTGCAATATTAAATTACCATAGTAAGAGGCAATAGCAATTTTACTAAGGAAACTCCTAGGAGATAGTCCTTAAGTTCTATAGACAACATATATTTCATATATATAATTCTGATACATGTCTATATCATGCTATGGGATGTATTCAGAAACTATAATTAATAACTATGTCCTCTAAACCAGTTGTTTTCAAATGTCAGTTCATAACAAAACTTTCACGGACCCACAGAAAAAAAGGGCAAGGAGGGGCGCCTGGGTGGCTCAGTTGGTTAAGCGACTGCCTTCAGCTCAGGTCATGATCCCAGAGACCTGGGTTTGAGCCCCACATCGGGCTCCCTGCTCGGCAGGAGGCCTGCTTCTCCCTCTCTCACTCTCCCTGCTTGTGTTCCCTTTCTCTCTGTCAAATAAATAAATAATAATAAAAATCTTAAAAAAAAAAAAAGGGCAAGGATAGAATATATATGCACCTATAAATTTGTGAATGTCCTTTCTTGGGAAGCAATGTCATTTATTCCAAGATGGTAGGCTCTTGTTCTTTTAAAATTATCAAGGACAAGAGAAAAGGGTGAGAAATGTTCTTTCTTCTGTAAAATAACAGTGTTTGTCCTACTGGGAAAGTCTCAGATATTGTATTTCAATTTCTTCATTTTTTTGATCTTTTATTAGAGTCTTGGTTTATTTATTTAATTAACCAATATGAAGGCTAAGCGACCTCTGTGCCACCTCAGCGAGATGGTAATCCGTGCCCTGAGCTCTCCGGTCTGAGTACCTGCTCAGAGCTGGAGGGCCTCTGTCTCTGGTGGCATCCTCCTCGGAGCCCTGCCCCCACCCAGGCTCCCGTGCTCTCACGCAGCTCGTGGCGGGCCTGTCCTGACATGTGGCCTCGCAACAACGGGCCCGTAGCCCAAATGACTCTCCACTTTTCCACTCTTCCGGTCCCTGCTGTCACCTCCTAGTTGGAGGGCAGGTATAGGCATCTGCGAGACTTTGCTGCAGTACTTTTCTTAGGGCTTTGGCATTATAACGCAGGGCACTCAATTGCTCCAAAGGAGAATTTCCTATCATGGAATTTCAGGCAGTGAGGCAAAGTGCTCCGGGCAGCACTGGAGAGCTAGTCTTGAGCACTTCAAGTTAGACCCCTTGGGGGCCCTCCGGAATGTCTGTCCTTGACCCAACCCGGCTGCTGGAAACGCCGGAACAGCCCTTCCGTTGAAGTCGGGCACTGAAATCATTCAACTGTCGGTGGAGGAAATGTGTCGAAGGAATAAGGATCATCTGCTGCACCTAATCACAAATTCCCTTGGTCTCGCTCACTCCTAGTAGATCCCCATCTCCCTTTCCGCTCTTCCTTCTTGATATTCTCTTGCTGCAGAACATTTTATCCAAATAGTTGAAAAATGTGTGTAGTTTGTATATCTGCACATTGATATTCTCTGTAGGTTCTGGGATCTCTTGTGCAATTCGGGGATGGCTTTTGAAACTCTTATAAGACAGAACTAGCAGGAGATCAAGGATTCAGCTAAGAACACAACAGTCCTTATTAAAATAGAAATCTTCAATTTTTCTCTTGAAAACTTAGAGAATGGCCACCAGAGGCCCAAAGAGGAGGAAGTATGTGTCGATGAAGGGATATGAGGGAAAGAACCAAGCAATATGGCTTATGGAACCCATAAGAGATAGAGTATCTGTCTGTTTTTGCTTTTCTTAAAGCATTCAGTTATATGATCTGAGAGAAAGAACGTTTGTTTTGGGCGATGTGTGCATTTAAGACAATAGGCATGTCTGAAACTCAGGCTGTTGAGGAAATTCTAGTAGACGAGCCCATACTGTAGATATGTTTTATATGCCACACAATATAACCCTTCTATGGACTTAGGATTGCAATGCCACCATTCATTATACTATTTCATTACTTCTCAAACTTGCGGAAATATACAGTGAAAGTACACTAGAGGCCCTACCTCCATCCTCACTTCTGTAGTTGGTCAGGAAGCCACACTTGGCTATCACAGCTGCTTTCTTCCATCCCTGTCCATGTCCCCCTACTCTCTGCCAGCAGTGCAGCTGGATATGTTCTTCATCTGTGGAATGGCCAAGCCCTCCATCACGTGATCTGCATGCTTCGTGGCCTTGCCCTTAATGGGTTGCCCCAATTTCCCTTTGCCAGGGATTATCTATCTGAATCCTATTTGATGTCATTATCTTCCATCTTTTTGTTTGAAGATGTGTGCTTACTCACCTATGTAGCTTGGATAGAAAGGCAGATGCACACTGAAACTTAAAACCTTAGGAAAGGTACACAAGTGAAGTATAGTTGGCTAAAATAAAACATCATTGCTAAGAAGTAGATGAACTTGAATCTGATCAAACTTCTAGATGTAAATAATGATTTACAGGAAATTCAGGGAAAGTACCTGATATCTTTAATAAATTAGAGAGAGATAGAGAAGTTAAGATTTAAAGACTAAAAAAGACTTAAGAAACACATCAAACTATAGCCATGTATGGACCTTATCTGAATTCTAATTAAGTCAAAACCTCTCCATTTCATTAAGAGATGAATATTCAGTAACTTTACTTTTTGTGTTTAATCATTTTAAGCAAAATTTGTAAGAATATATTGTTATTTGTTAAATATCAATGGTAGAATTTTTAAAAATACAGCATCAGAGGCAGAATGAATAAAAATATCCCTCCAAATCGCATACATATTTTTGTTACAAAAAAGTAAAATAGTGTGTTCAATAAGTTTTAAGCATAAAAATCTTCTATTACAATGAAATTATGGAGAGTGAGTAGAAAATAAATGAATTATGAAAACTTAGGAAAGTAAAGAAACAAAGTTTCAAGAATTTCCATATTTAAAAAAAAAACACAGTGGGCTGGGTATCACCTGCTCTCGTTCTTAGATTCTGTATGTACATTTAAAAAGATAACGTAGGGGCACCTGGGTGGTGCAGTCATTTAAGTGGCCGACTTTCTTGATTTCTACTCAGGTCATGATCTTAGGGTCCTGGGATCGATCCCCATGTCTGGCTCTGGGCTCAGCAGAGAATCTGCTTGGGACTTCCTCTGCCCCTCTGCCCCTCCCTCTCAGCGCATGCTCTCTCTCTCTCAATAAATAAATAAGTAAAATCTAAAAAAAAAAAAAAAAGGATAATGTAGCAGTTTTGTTTTTTAATGTCAGTATTTAAAACATGCCAGAAATTATGTCCTATGTAACTTACAATTTGGGATGAAACCATTTAGATGTCAGCCTAACAGTGTGACAAGGGAACACAAGTTTCAAAATTCTTTCAGGGGAGACGTAAGCACAAGAGTTTGAAAGGTCCCGTGAAAGCCACCATTCCTCCCGCTCTTTGAACAGGACTTCCTTCTGGAGCACAGCCCTTTTCTGTGGCATTCCGAGCGCACTGCGGGGAGCCCCTGGGCAGTACGTCCCACGGCCTCTGCCCGCACCCTAGCAGTGGCACGGGTCTGCTTCTCAAGGTCAGCCTTTCATGCCTTCACTTAACGAATATCTTCTTGAAAACAGAAACTACCTTAGGATGGCCTCGCACAAGCATTAGACGTACATGAAAATAAAAGTATTTCGGAAGGCAGGTCAGGTCAGCATTCCAAAAATTGAATTCTACTCTTAATTAAGATGACTTCTTGGTTCTCTGGCAGGACCCCTGAAAAGGTGAACTAAAAGCCAATTCATAAGGAGGTCCATGTCAGAAAATATCTCCTTAGTACTGCGGGGAAAGAACAAGCGCACATACCCTCAAGTAAGACAAGCAATGAGTCAGATCCGTATTTTGGATCTGTCATTCCATGCTCCCAGTCTTTGCAAATGCTCCAAAGATTATGTGTACATGCAGTTCTGATCTGGAGATGATTTACCTGCTGCCGTCTCACCAGCTCTGTTGAACAGAATCGGCTATATTTTTAGGGGCTTAGAAGATGACATTAATATTGCCCATATTTATCACAGAGAGGAGACACAGAGTTGCAAGGTGCATTTCTGAGCAGTGAGGGCTCAGTCATGTGTGTGTGCTGTTCTCCGATGGATGTGTTAAACCCGGCAAGCTTCTTGCAAGGAGATTTTTTTTTTTACTCTCGGTTATGTATTTATATCCACCTGCATTTCTTTACCTACACACACTCATTTGCACACTCTTGCACAGTCCGGTGTGATTCTTGGACACAACTATCCCTTCTTTGATTGCTCAAAGACAAAAACCCTGGGGATGAAAACTCACTATTCCTTCCTGAACAATACACGAGGACTGATTCCTCTGGGTGTAGATGGGTGGGATGCAGTCTGCAAACTAGTTTTTTGCTTCTTTACATTTCTTTTGGTTTTCAACCATCAGAGAGCCGGCCCCTGTCCTTGCACAGCGATTACTTAAAGTAACAAAAAGAGATCTGGTCCACGGTTCTCAGAAGCTGACTCTAGGCATCATGGAACCTGAGGATTTCTGCTTGTGGCCTTTATTTACTCACCCTTTTTTTTTTAAAAAAAAAAAAGAATTTATTTATTTGACAGAGAGAAACACAGTCAGAGGGGGAACACAAGCAGGGGGAGTGAGAGAGGGAGAAGCAGGCTTCCCGCCGAGCAGGGAGCCCGATGTGGGACTCGATCTGGGTCTCCGGGATCATGACCTGAGCCGAAAGCAGTTGCTTAACCAACTGAGCCACCCAGGCACCCCTTACTCACCCTTTCAACAAATATTTATTGGCCACCTATAATATGCAATGCTCTGGGCCAAAGGAAGGCAGAATTCTCTGTATTCCATAGGTTCTGAGCCATGCAATTTTCAACATCTTATTGTCTCTGAATCTGGGCTGTTTCCATAGCAATGCCCTTTTTGCTCAGTGGCACCCAAAGCGATTCCATGTCCTCTGACCAATGGCCTCTTAGATTTGATGAGACACTATATTGTCCTCGACTTCTCTGCTTTCACCAAAAGGAGGAATATGCCAAATAAGAGAAAGTGAATCTCCCAAATTGGCAGGCTGTCCACTTATCAGCTCTTGCAAGGGGTTGGGGGGGGGAAGGAAGTCTTGGATACTTGTGTAATTTGAAGATGATATGTGTGTTTCATTCACTCATGCTTTCCCTGGCCTGAGACACAGACCATAACTGGGTATGGATTATCTATTGTTATCCCGTGGCTCTTAGATCCACAAATGACTTTTTTATGGCTGTAGAGTTAGTGTGTGTGTCTGTGTGGGTCTTGGCTTTCTAAGTCTTGGCTTTCTACCAAGAAACTTATTTGGACATTGATTTTTGATCCATTGACGAAGCCATAATTTGAGGAGACTGTTTCTTAGGCTACATTGATAGTATGTCAGTAGAAACTAGTTAGCATTATTTTTATTTTTATTTTTTTTTAAGATTTTATTTATTTATTTGACAGAGAGAAACACAGCCAGAGAGGGAACACAAGCAGGGGGAGTGAGAGAGGGAGAAGCAGGTGTCCTGCCAAGCAGGGACCCCGATGTGGGGCTCGATTCCAGATATTCCGGGATCGTGACCTGAGCCAAAAGCAGGCGCTTAACGACTGAACCCCCCAGGCGGCCCTAGTTAGCCTTATTTTTAACAAAGCAAAAGAAAGCTTTTGCTGTTAATACTATTCATTCAAAAGCTCTGTTAGGGGACAGAAATGAATGGGATATTACTTTTGCCTTCACAAGACTTACAATCTAAAGGAAAAGGGAAATCTGTAAACTGCAAATGGTTACACAAGGAAGAAGATAACAAGTCAGGTAATCAAGACCCAGGGATGTCTCCGTGACATCTGTGTCACCGCACAGCAGTACAATGACTTTTAAATAAAATGAAGGTTACTCCATTTCCTCTGGAACATGGCTACATCAGAGACAAAGACGCAGGGGGAGCTGAGAACAATGTCCCAAAGCAGCCCTTCCATGGTTGATCTGGAGACAGCTCCGTCGTCCATGGGGGAGAGGTGGCAAGGACTATTTGTTTTGGAAACTTCATGGTCAGCCCAATTCTTTGTGACTCCTAGAACTGCTGCTTGGCTTTCTAACCAATGATAGGTCCTATCAGAAATGCGCAAACGCCCCGCCTCTCATCCCCATCCTTGTTTCCCTGCTCGGCTTCCCTGCTCGGCTTCCCCCTGACCCTCCCAGCGCTCTCAATCACTTGCAGAACCCTTCGCCTTCAATCTCCTCATATAAAGCCACCTTCCCTTTTTGTGAACTCCAAGCTCTTCCAACACAGGAACTGAGCCTATGTGACACAGAGCAGACCCTAAAAATAAATGTTGTTGTATCAGGGAGGAAAGAAAGGAAGAGAAAGAAGAGATGACAACCTCTCTTCTTGACTCTGTGAGTTTCCTAATCTGAGGGGAATTTGGAACCGGCTGCCAGCAAGCCATGGTAGCTTAGACAGCGGAGCAGGTCCCCCGCTGGGCTTCTCTCCTAGAAGTAGCCAAGAGCAACCCAATCTTTAACCCGTAGCACACGTGGCACTTGATTTTCACATGAGTGACAGATGGTTGGGGACCTAGTCAACTCACCCAGAATCCCCAGAGTGTTGACTTTGAAGTTACTTTTCTCTCCTGGTGTGCAAGTGATTAAAAGTGGAGTGATGAAAAAGATAATATTGAATCCGCTCTCACCTATGGGGGGAAAGGCTAGTCGCTTGCAAATTTCACTGTTTTATTGTTAGTAATGGATTTCTTGAGATGAACCTATCTGTAGACACCCCAGCACTACCAGCAGCCCCCTCCCCGGCACACTTCCCCCTGGCTCTTCCCAGCACCCCCGCCCCCAGCCGGAGCCCCAGGTCAGACACAGAAGACAGAACCCAAAGCAGCAGAAACTCTTCCCTCACCCAGTACCCAAGATGGTATCCAGCTTGCTTCTTTTAACTGCTCAAATGCTGATAAGCCTGTCAACAAAAGGTTGACAAGTTTATTGATATTACCTCTTTAAACAGAAGATCGCCCACTCTAAATATGTTCATCTAATTGAGAAATAAGACACACAAAACCCTTTATTTCCAAAGACTTGTAAACCGTCGGGTCCTTTAATAATTCTGGGGAAATGAACTGGCTCCTAGCCCTTCACTGGTGATGTGGAGGTGCTCATATTACAGTCTGATTTTCCCATCCTTCTCAGGCTCGGGCTCCCTCACCCTTATACCACACCGTGGTGGTCACTAGACGGATAGGCTTTCCAGATTCAGCAAGTAAAAATACACAGCTCTCGGCTAAATTCAAATTTCAGTTAAACAACAAATAATTTTTTAGTATGTGTATGCCTTATACAAACTTGGGAGATCTGCACACTAAAAATTATTTGTTGTTCATCTTCAATTTGAACTGATCTGAGCATTTGTGTTTTATCTGGCTATCTTATCACCAAAGACCATTGCTTGGGATTCACCAAGCACTCTTGATCTCTACCATTTCTTCTGAGCAAAGGGTTTGGAAGTAATAAGTATTAATAACGGTAGCAGCTCAAGCATTGGGCAGTCTATCAAAGAGAAAGATGTGGAACTTCCTAGAATCTCAGAAATCCCATATAGGCACAGGTCCAACTTGCCTGTGAGAAAGGAGACCAGCTATAGTGATAAGGGAAAAGGCAGACAGTGGGTGAGGGGGTAACAGATCTAAGGGGAGGTATTGCCTCTTCCGGGGACCACAGCAGACATGACATGTCAGGCTACCCAGAATGCCACGCCAGGAAGAGCCAACTCTGCTTAGTCCTGCCTCCTCCTTCCTGAGTCTCTAGGAAAGTGGAGAACATGACAGAGCTTTGGAAACCATAATATTCAAACAGAAGAACTCAATTGATTTTCAGTTTTCTTCCCTTTACATCTTGGCCCAAGACTTTGACACAAGTTCTCCTAAAGTCTTGGTAAATATCTATAGGTGGGAAGTGGTTATAGGTACCTTGATAAGCTCAAAGAAACAGTTAAAGCTGAGTGTGGATCATTTAATCACAGTATCTGGAACATATAAACATGGCACATATTATCTCACCCCCCCTTTTTGTGGCCTCAAAATTTGATCCAAGGCTGGGAGTTAAAAAGTCCCATTTTGTGTAATCAGGTTCTGGTTGAACATGATTGCTGAATTATTTTAAATTGAAGACACATGTCTGGAGGCTGAGCTGTATGTATTATTTCAGGATGGTGTCCATTAGGTCTTATCCACAGGGGCTATCTTCAACTTTTGCCACATTCAATGCATTCTTTATACATCAGTATTTGCAAAATGGTGAATCATATATAAGGGAAAATTGGAGGGAATATGGTACTCGTTAAAGGGTGATTTTTTGAAATTATCTTGAATGCTTTACTCAGGCCCACTTCCAGTCTCCCCTGCTAAGGGTCCCAGTGCTGGCTGGAAATTTTCTAGGGGGAGAAAAAGAAGAATATTTTAAAGACAATAACAATGCATAAATAAACAAAAGCCTACAGTTGTGCAAGACCCTTTTGCAAGGCTACGTCTCTGAAAACTTTACAACCGAATCAACATTTACTTTAACTCCTTGCCAGCCCCCAGCACTTGAAGTGTCTTAATTGCAGATCTAAATTGGTGCTGCAGCCATGGGCTTTTTCCCTTTGAGTGCATGTGTCCCTGAACTGAGACTTCTGTCAGACTTCACAAGGGCAGACAGTTGATTTTGTAAATTGTTGCATTGTGTCAAGGGCTCCTAAAGGACTTGCAGGGCGCTGGCTGTCCAAGAGGAGCCGCGGGGCTGAGGAAAAGCCCAATGCTCAATCGCCCCGTGGTTGGACTGCACCAAACATCACTCTCCGCACCCAGAAACGTCCTCCGTACTAAGAGCTGGGACATCCGCTGCATGGTTGTTGGTTTTCACTGCTTTAGTGAGGTATGATTTCCACACCGTAGAACGTACTCATTCAGAGTATACAGCTCGATGGTGAGCAAATTTACAGAGTTGCACAACCATGGCCACAACCTCATTTTAGGACAATCCCATCATCCCAAAAGAAACCTTGTGTCCATTTGCAGCCATTCCTCATTTCCACTTCTACTCTTAAGCAATCCCTAAGCTACTTTCTGTTTCTACAGATTCGCCTTTTCTACATGTTTCGGTCTGGCTTCTCTCACTTGGCGTAACTTTTTGAGGCTCATCCATACTGTAGTATGAATCGGTACTTCGTTTTTATTGCTGAAAAATATTCCATCGTATAGATACCCCGCCTCTTTGTTCAGCCAGTCGTCATGACATGCCTGTCATAAACCGGCAGACATTTCTTTGGGTTGCTTCTACATTTAGACCACTATGAAAAAGGCCGCTGTGAATGTCCATGTACAAATGGGCATTTTAAAATGAATTTGGAAAACATGAAATGAAATAAAATGAATTTGAATGATTGGTAGTGTCATCCGCAGTAAACTGTAAGTTGGATTTACTTTGGATTTAAGGGGTTACCCAGGCTTTTGTTCAAGTCGCCTTTGGAATATTCCAGAATAAAGTAGGCTCCTAAGTACTTTAAGAATTTTTTTTTATTGTTACTTAAATATTTTTTCCAGTGTTCCAAGATTCATTCCCCATTCCCCACACCCAGTGCTCCATGCAATAGGTGTCCCCAGTACCCATCACCAGGCTCTCCCATCCCCCCACCCCCTCCCTCCAAGTCCCTCAGTTTGTTTCTGTATCCAAAGTCTCTGTTGTTTCATTTCTCTCCCTGGATTACCCTACTTCCCATTTCCTTTCCTTCTCCTACTGTCCTCTACATTACCCCTTATGCACCGCAAGTAAGTGAAACCATGTGATACTTGACTTTCTCTCCTTGGCTTATTTC